>BGPR01002918.1:136013-155716 GCA_013235015.1 Araneus ventricosus
CAGTGCAACAAATTATTTTATTTATTTATTTATTTTGAAATTTCCATTAAAATGGAAATATTTGGTACTTTAGATTTGAAAATGGTAGGCGATTTATAGTGTTAAAACCATTATTATTATTTTTTTATTTATTATTATTTTGTTGTTAAAAACTATTGTTTTGTTATTGAATTGAAGCTCAGCATTTTTTAAGCAATACGTAACTGAACGTATAACAGAACAAAAGTTATCCTTTAATCAGTATAAAACTCTTACCTGGAAGTAATTCAGCAAAATCTGCAATATAATCTCCAGTCCATTCCCGGGCTTGATTAAGTGCAATTTCAAGCTCATAAGGTGTAATTATTGGTTGATAAAAGTCCCTGCTTTCAATTAAGGATGATTCTACGCAAGCAACATTAACAAATATTTCAATTTCGGCAAAATTTGCTAATTTTGCACTATTTAATTTGCCAACAACTAGGGTGTATGATTTTTTGCCAGCCTGTTTTATTAGTTCCTTTAAATGTGTGATGATAGACATATATTCTGAAACTCCAACAGTCCCAACCAGAATACCTATGATATTGGCATCCTTAGCTTTTTCAATATAATAATACCGTCTTTTTAGATGTTTGTTGACGTCTAGTGTTTCAACTCGTGAAAGCTTCAGTACAGGATTATATGAATAAAACAGACAGTTCTTGAGCGTTAACATGAAATTTGTCAGTGTCACAGGTCTTGAGCCAATATAAAAGACTTTATAATTATTTAAAGACAGTTCAGAGGGAATCAAAAAATGCCTGTGCAATTTTGTAATGACGGTTTTTTCATTGCCTTCTGTATCACTCAAGATTGTGGAATCCCTGCCAGGAATTTCCAACCAAGACACAAGCAGGTTATCATAGTCTTTCAATTTTTCTTTAAGAACATCTGAAAAAAAAAAGTCTGCCATTAATTTAAATACTGCTTGTAATATATTTTTTTTAAATATAAAGCAATGAATGTCCTGTGAAATACAATTTTCATCACACAATGATTCCTAAAATCAAATAACTATCCTTAAATAACTTAATACATCAAAGGATTTCTAAGTTTTGTTTAGATTTAAATAAACATTTTTTTGGAAATCGGTCAAAATCCAACTTTATCTAGATCAGTTGTACCCAACCTATGACCCATAATGCTAGTCAAGAATTGAAGAGCTTATATATGCAATAATAATTTTGTGTGTGTAGTCAGTAAGTAATAAGCAGGCAGAGTAAATAACTATTTTTCATTTATTATCAATATATGGGAGAGTCGCAGAATGTACGTACATCTCGTAGGAAAGTTTCAAGTCAAAAGACAACGGAAAATCCCTGCGTTCTCTCAGATAGGGGATCAGCATATCAACGCGTGATCAAAGTGAAGGGAATATTAGCTATTTTTAACAAATTACGCAAGTGTTTTAGGGAAAAGTCTGGCGCCAACAAGACGTTTCTGTGGGCACATGGGAACAATTAAAATATTCTTTTAATAATAAATATGCCAAAATGCATGATTTAATATACCTCCAGCGTGGGAAATAAAACGAATCTGGAGTTTAAAGAAAAGTGATTCTGGAATACATTAGTATTGTATTAAGATTTTAAAATATATTAGAAATTAAAGTAAAATTAAGTGATATTATTACATATATATCTATCCTATTAAAATTCGAACATCAACAGACGTATGTATGTATGTCTTTCTATCTTCTCATGAACCACTGAATCCTGAAACTAGCCGTAAGTACCAAAAGATGGAAAATAATCCAAGGAATCCATTTCGACTATTTAAATTCCGAAATTGTAATTAGTTAAAAAGATATTAATTAAAAACGTCAAAATGAATGAATTGACGTGCTGCCATCTATTGGCAGCATGGTGAATTCATTCACGGCGGATTCTTTTTTTCCCCCCCTATTATTAGTTTTCGCATTCGGTGTTGCATTTTTTTTTTTTATTTATTTAATGGAAGTTAGTATTTCTTTTTGAGCGAGCTTCTGTGTTTGGATTTATTAGCAATGGAAAAAATCGTTTTCATGCTTTTTTTCTTTCTTTTTTTTGTATTAGTGTTTAACTTCGTGACGTTTGTTAGGGAAAATAAGTGACAATATTTGTTGATTGTAGAGAAAAACGGAGGCGGGGCATATGAAAATATATGGATCCCAAGGTCTTACGCGACCTCGCTTCTCTCCGCCCAGGAATATCCTATTATTCATGATAGCCCGTGCAACACCGGGCCACACAGCTAGTATATATATATATATATATAGAGAGAGAGAGACAAGAGTCTAATATATATGTAATGATTTAGAATTTTTGAAGCTTTACAAACGCTACTTAACTTTTTAATTTATAAGTTTATTACTTCTACTTAAATTCTAATACAAGAATAATTGCCACCTTAACTCGAATAAGTCCGAATTCAACCGGTTCTAAAGCGTTTCGGGGAATCCTCATTTTCCAACCGTATTTAAGGGCATGATTGTTGCCATCTTTCTCTTTTTACGGTGTCACTCTTTCCTGGTAAGGTGTGCAGCTTTGCGCTTAAAATTATTAATACCTAGCCATAGCTTGAACTTAAGTAATGTTTTGAATTTTATCTAAAGTTGAATATTCTGCATTCATTTAATTATGTCTACATTTAAATAAACTGTTCCTCGTTCTTCAACAACTGCCGTCTTCATTAGATATGAATTTACACATCACATATTTTTTACTTTCATTTTTATTATGTATTTTTTTACTTGCATATTTAGTTAGTGGGCCAAAATATTTTTTTACACAACAGGTGGTCCGCACAACCAAAAAGGTTGGGAACCACTAATCTAGATCATTTGATTTCAGGAACTTTTCTCATACTTTAAATGATAGCAACTAGGCAATTAAGACTAAATAGATTTAATTAAATAACACCTTATGGGCTAATTTCGATTATTTCTTAGAGTAAGTTAGTTTGAGTGCAGTTAACTAAACATTCAAAATATTTACAAATTATTAAATGCATCAAAAATAATACATAATATTAAAACCATTCCATTTTTTTCAAGATTTAACAAATATATTTTGTATTAAGCCTATAATGTTTAAATTAATCTAAAAAAACATTATTTGTTTATGTGATTAGTAAGATACAAGCTCAGATTTCTGTTTGCATTTCAAAAAAAAAGTCCTTTCAGCCTTTTAAGTACTACCAACTTCCAAACATGGCAAATTTTGAAAATAACAGAGGTATCTTTTTTTATATAGCAACAAAGACATGGATTGAGGGATGGGCTTGTCTATGGTATTTGATTTGAAACCTTTTCTATGTCTCTCTCTTCTTTTCATTTTTATTGTAGCAAGATAATTGAAAAATGAATGTATATTTTGTTTCCATAAATTGGAAGATGAATGTGGGACATTTGCTTATCCAATAAAATTATCATATATTCACATACTATACAGTGTGTCCACTCTAATCGTGGCTCAATAGCTAATATCTAAACTGTTAGAGACAGGCATATGTTTTCAGTTCGAAAAATGCTTTAAATAATGTATAGGATTCAATTTCATATTGTTTGAGTCAATTATGAAGCCTAACTTTTATTCAATCCCCCAGTCCTTTTAGTCATATTTAGTAAAATATTCTTGACACAATAACATTTTGAACAGAAAAAAAAAAATTCCACTCTTCTGCGACTAAAATTGGCCATGTAATGAAGCTCTTTAGACCACTTCAATGGCTATCGCATGGAAGATCCTCCAACCAACAGGAAGCACTTGCTTGAGGTGGCTGTTGATTGGCTTAGAATAATGAAATTCAAACTCCGTAACTCGGTCAGTTTTATGGAACTCGAAGAATGGAACTTTTTTTTGTTTAAAATGTTATGTCAAGAATATTTAACTAAATATGACTAATAGGATCGGGGGACTGCATAAAATTTAGACTGCAATTTTTTTCAGCAGTGTATTTATTGACTCAAATATATAATTCTTGATGTCATATAAAGTATTTCCCCATCTGGAAGTGCATGTCTATCTATAACGGTTTAGAAATTAGCTACTGGACTATGATTAGAATGGATAACTTGTATATCATTACCTTATAGTTTATGAAAACAAAAACTAGATATCTATACCAGAGAAATAATTAGTAATGCTTCTGCAACCAATTCTTAAAATATGCACAGGAAAAAGAAAAAAAGGCTTTAACTTAGAACATCAGAAAAATTTTGAAATATAGGCTTCAGTTTAAGTAATGCCTCTAAAAGCTGATCAAGTCAGAAAAAAAGATGTTTAAATGGCCAAGATACTCTATTTTCTAGTTTCACATGGTATAAAACAATATTTCAAATGCTTTTGTAACATAAAAACATTTTTTAAAGTTTTTATAGTCTGGAATCCTTACCTACAACATAAGAGTACATCACTTCATAAAGTAAAATCACAGAAGTTTTTTTGTCAGGAAAGAATTTTTGGAAGGCATTTGCAGCATCTTCAATGTCAATAACTTGTTTACCAAACACATATAAAACTGGCAAACGTTTTGTAGGACTTAAACAGGAATGACCAAAGTGAATAATTGCATCAGCCGATACATGTTCAACAGATATTTCATCTACACAGCAACTGCAATGACAAAAAGGAAAATGTACTAATGTATCAATTTCTTTTTCATTTATTAGAATATTTTTATTTTCAGATTCTTACTACAAATTCACTAAATGCATTTATAATGAATACAGGAAAAATTTGGGTTAATAGCATTCACTGATAAAATATAAAGGAAGTTGATATGAATACTTGATTTTATGAAGTTTATCCTTTTTCATAGAAAAGGACATATTTATTCATAATTTCTTATATTACCTATTAGTTTACTTAATTAAACATCTTGTTTTGAAGCTACATGAGGTTCTATTTTGGAAAGTACTTTATAGTTTTGTATTGCAGCAAGATGAAAAGCATAACAACTGAGCCAGAACTGCCTTTCCAAACTTTTTTTGGATTTAGTTATTATGATTATTCAAGAAATCCATAATATGAATTTATATAAGTTAGAAATAAAGTTATTGGTTCAAATTTTTTCAGGTAAGGTTTCGGGGAGGGGGGGGAATAATTCCAACTCAATGAAACTAACCTTCCATAAGATGTGTCACCAAGTACAAATACTTGTTTTTCAGTCATCTCACCAAGTTTTAAAGAAACAGTCATAGCATCTCCCAGCATGCTATCAGGGAATTGCAAAGCAATCTGTAAAATATCAAATGAATTAAAATCTATATATATAATTCTCTTATGTGGTGACAAAAGAAGGTCGAATTTTTTAATCAACATTTGGCAACAGCTCGCAAGTTTGTTTTGTTTACATTCGATTTGGCGAATTTAGTTTGATTTGATCAGAGACAATGAAATTGAGTTTAGGTTGGGCAGATTCAATTATAAATCGAAATCGCCAAAAAAGAGAACTGTTGAACAACTGAAACTGTTGAGGAATCTTTCCTAAGACAATCCAATCGGAATGTACAAAATAGAGTCTAGCGTTTTTGTATACGGAACGAAGTTTCTGAACTACAGGAACATAGTTGACTATGACAAGACTCTTTTCTTTTATCCATGTAGCGAAGATTTTTTTATCATTATTTCAGTGAAAAAAAAAAGCATGTTTAAAATTTTGGTGTGAAAAACAAAAATTTTAGAATTTTTTTTTAATTTTGAAAAAAGGCTATTTTGTTAATTTTATAAAGGTAAAAGTAAATAATTATTATGGGTTATAATTTTGAATAGTGAATCTGAACATATTTAAAGCCATTTATCACTTTAAAGTGTCCTTTCTAAGCAAAAAGTTTGTGAAATGGGTTAATTAATCTTTCGAAAACTCAAATTTTCTGAGGTTTTAAACATATAAATAGCTACCCAGAGAGAATAGTCATATCTTTCTTGGCTAAATAATTATTGCAGAGAGTGTGAATACATGTGGTGAAGCTTTTCTGAGCAACAATTCATTGAGAAGTGTGGATATTCAGAAGTTTGTTGGAATAAAGTTAGGGCTAATGGAACTGTTGAAAAAACATTCAATTGTGTGTACCAAGAAGTTTTAAGTGCCTGATTTCTGAATGATGGCAATAATCTTTATTTGTAAACATCGTATCATACATTTTAGCATTCAAATTTCTTTCTAACATTTACATATATATGGAATAAAGATAAAATTTTCATTTTATAATTTGATTATTTAGTTTTTAGTAATTGAAAGTTTAGCTTTAGTTTTTTAAAAAGAATTTAGTTAGAACTTCCTGCTATTCAAATAATTTAAATTTACTTTTAGTAATTAATGTATTTATAATTTCCTGTTACTAGTAGGCACTCATAACTGTACAGCAAGTGAGCAAAGTGAGATGGGATCACGTAGTGCAACGTGATTCTTGGGGGTTGATGAGTGGAGCGAGCAGTGGGTGTAACTCCCTAGTAGAAGAAGAATTTATAATCTGAAACACAAAAGTAGAATTTATCTGAAATCAGTAGGCATGAACATCAATAGTATAACAGATGAAGAAAAGCAAAAAGACTTTTTATCCTGGTCTTAAATAAAAACTGAGCCCTTCATTTTATATCAATGCAGTAAAAAAAATTCCATTCTATACTGGTATCTTCATGAAGCAAGTATCATCCAAGCAACTCTCCAAAATTTTCAGAGAAGTTACATCTTCATTCTTAAATTTAAGGTAGAGACCCTTGATACACTTAAAGCAACTTAACACAAATGATGGATCTTGCTTCAACAGAAGGCATAATCAATAGTTATCCACATAACTATATATGCTGAACTAGCCATCTTTGATGATTAGTAGATTCAACCTTCTTAATAGTTACAAGGCAGATAAATAACAAAAATTTAAATTTATAAGATATTTAAAATATATAACTGTTATTTGTTTTTTTAAGCTATCCAACAAAAGGATTTTAAATTGAAATTTCTAAACCAGATAAAATGCTATTTTTGCAAGAAATAATATAAAACTAAAGTTTCAAACTAATGACTACTATAAACCAAGTAAAATGCTGAAAAAAAAAAGTGAATTTTGTGACAATACACTTGGAATTATAAAAAAACAAACAGTTTCAAAATCAACATTTTCAAACTCGGATATTTCCAAAATCAAATGGGAAAAGCAGAGAAGAGAAAAAAATTATCTTCAGGTATATTAATTCAAACTTCAAAGACTGTTAGTGGCTAAACTAAATCTAACACTGACAAAATCGCAAATGATTGCTGTTATCCATTGCCTTTTCTCGAATACCGCATTTAAATTTCCTGCCATATTATGGAAAGAATTTTAAATTAATTTCATTTTCAAGTAAAATTAACAAAAGAAACAAAATGTCCATCAGTTTACATAGCTTGTGCCTTTATTAGAGACAATTAAAAAATATATATATGCAAACAGAAAATATCTAAAAATTTGATAGATTTATAAAAGAAAACATTCATATACTTGAAGAAATTTAGATGCCTTTAAAAGTAATCTGCTAATACCTTTTTCTTTTTATTTGAGGTATTCTAATTGATCATTCAATATACGTTTAATTTTTAAATGCAAATGAAATGTCTGATATGCATTTCAAATTTCTATCAGGGTGTGTAGTGAGAAATTGCTGCAAAAATTAAGCACTTTTAAGCACCTTAGCCAAAAAAATTAAGCACCTTTGTACATGCATGAACATACATAGGCCCATGTTTTTTCTAAGCATATGTTTTCTTTTCTATAATAATGCGTAGTTTTTATTGAAAAATATATATATATATTAAAATTTTAGATATGTATTTCTTAAATTTTAATATTTACTTCTGTATTTGCACATCTTCTATTGTAAAATAAAGGAAGCCTTTTTGGTTTGACAAGCACTAAAAATGTTAATGCAAATTGCCATTACCACAAATGAAGTCAACTTTGATAAGATTAACAAAAAATCTAAGACAATTTTCAACATTTCTTAAAATTACCAAATTCCCAGTTAATTTGCCCCTTTGGGATAACCATTCCAGTATTTCTATATAAAGCGGTGCCCATTGTTGAAGAAAAAGGGAGTGGAAAAAAGGTCATTATAGTCCATTCAACAAAGGGTTTGAAAAAAACATTAAATCATATAGTTTTGAAAATTGTTACACATGTTTGTGAGGAACTCCTGACGAACATACTAAAAGACCCTGTCCCTGGGGGGGGGGGAGAGCTCGAGCCGCCATCTTGGATTTCATCTCATCTTTTTTAGTTTTTCTTGAGTACCTCGAAAACTATTCAATTTTCAAACCACAATTGATTTAACAAATTAAAGAGCGTAAAATTCCCTACAAATATATGCTTTTATTTTTCTTCTATCTTCTTTAGTTTCCAAGGTAATGGGTCTCAAAGTTTGTCACCATCTTAGGTTTTACCCCCCCCCCCCATTTTTTTTTTTAGTTTTTCTTGAATATCTCAATAAGTATTTAATTTTCAAATCATACATGATACAGCAAATTAAAAATCGTAACATTCCCTACAAAAGCAGGCTTTTATTTTTGTTCTAGGTTTAATAGTTTCTGAGATAATGGGCTTCAAAGTTTTCTACCATCTTGGATTTCATCGCCCCTTTTTTAATTTTTCTTAAATATCGCAGAAACTATTAAAACTAGAAGAAAAATAAAAGCTTTTATTTGTAGAGAATCGTACACTCTTTAATTTGTTATATCAATTGTAATTTGAAAACTGAATAGTTTTTGAGATATTAAAGAAAAACTAAAAAAAGGGGCGAAGAAAATCCAAGATGGCAGTGTGAGCTTCCCCCCTTCAGGACCACGGACTCTTAGTATGTTCATCAGGAGCTCCTCACAAACATGTGTACCAATTTTCAAAACTATATGATCTAATTTTTTTTCACTCCCATTTTGGGCTTTCCTTGACTGGACTATAAGTGTTATCTTAACATGTGTTGACACCCCTGGATCTATCTCACCCTGGATTCCTTATCCGAATTCTTCCCTTTAGTTGGTTTTCTTTCTTGCTACATCCGGTAAACAAAGCTTTATGATTATGCTTCAATTTATCATATTCAATGTCTGGGGAAACAAAAAAAAGAATGTTTTCTTGGCACTTCTCGAGAAAATTAAGCACTTTTTAAGGGCATTTTTTAAAAAATTAAGCACTTTTAAGGTGCTTAAAAATGGTTTTCAAATTTAAGCACTTTTCATGATGCTACACACCCTGCCTATATAAATAAATGATAACCCTACTCTAATTTAATATTTTCTAAAAATGATTATCACTAATTAGATGATCATTGCATCTGCTTCTTTGTTACATTATATTAAAAACTTCAGTACTTCCACATTAATCAAACCAAAGATTAAAAAAAAATTATAGACTAAAGAATTTTTGTAATATATTTTTACTTTTGAAAAATTATGGCCTTTTATCCATTTCACACACTTATCAATTTCAAACATTTCTTCAACAGAAAATGAGTCATCTCTCTTTTCATCATTGACTGCATCAACTTTGCGATTGATAGCTTCAGAATCATCGCTACTAAATGCAACAGACATCCCTGCAAAATTAATTAAAAATTATAAAATTACAATTGAATAAAGATTACAGTCATAATCACGGATAAATTGACACAAATCATTTTCTAATCAATGAACAATATATTATACAAAATGAAACACATGAGAAAAAAGTTATTTGATTTAAACAAAGAACAAAATTGTATTTAAAAAATATGTTCTACTTAAATTGTAAGAAAATTTAGGAACAAGTTTTCTAACATATAAAATAACATTTAGCAAAACAAGATAAGAAATAAACTTTACAAAGGAAATAACCAGAATATCAATGCATTTTGCCATAGCCAGAATACCTTTCATTTTTCTGCAAGTGATACTATATGTTTTATATAAGTAATCACAAAACATAATTTTCCCTAAACTTTTCTAAGAGTTTAGGTATAAGTGAATACTTATTATTTAATTATTCATTAAAAATTGCAAATAGAACAGTGAGAATAGGATATGCAAAATTATTTTAATATCCAAGAAATGTTTTTGAGATAAAAAAGAAAAAATTAATTGGTATAAAGCTAAAGCGCACTTATTCGCATTTGAAATGTGTTGATAACAAAATTCCAAATATTTTTAGCTCTTGACTTAACTTTCTGCCAGACAATAACCTAGGAAATATTATTTCATCTAGACTTCTTTTGATGACTTACATAAGATGCTCTTCTGAAGTCAACTTAACCAAGACCAATCCTAACTTTTTTTCTAGGTCACAGTATTTCAGTTATGACAGATTAGAATATTAGATCACGAACAGGAAGTTAAAACTTCATAAACACATACAAGGTGGATCTAGGAATCAGTTAAAGAGGGGAAGGGCTACTGTGGAAATTGTTTTTCTGTGTTTTTAACTCTTAAAAATTACATATTACTTAACTGAATTAATTAAATTTTAATAATTTAATTTGGTAAAACTGTAGTCTACAGAGCGGTCTTGTTTTCCAGTATTTTTTTTTTTTTTTTTTTTTTTTTTTGGTGCAACTCCAAGTGGTGTCGCCGACTTTTATTTTGGGTGTGCAGTGGTCTTTTTATTGGTCTCCTCTCTTACACACGGAAGTAGGTACCGGGCAAATTTTTTTAAATTAAAAAAACATCAGCATCATCACTTTCAGCAAAGCAGGAACTTAGTACAGTAAACTCTCATTACAATGATATACGATGCAACGATAAATCCCTCTACAACAATAAAATTTTGTGGTCCCGGTGAATTTGTATTGAACATAATGTTAATCTCCCCTCAATATAAAAATATTCTATACAGCAATAAACCCCTGTACCACAATGCTTTTTTTTTAATTTGAACACCATTTTCTCTCTCTGTAGCAATACTTCTGTTTCCAAATACTGGGAAATAAAAGATCATACCACCCAGAGTGTTTCTCTTCTCGGAAATGGATACAATACCTTAGTCCACTTAAAGGTCACAAGTGCTACTCTGCTAATGACTCATGACTACCACACATTAATAAATCAAATGCTTTGCTGCTTTTGGAGTCAGTGATTTGAAGATTTCCTGGAAGTTCTGTTCAATTTCTAAATTTGAAACGATTCCGAATTTCAATCGAAAAATTGGATATTCATTCATTCAAATGTACGTCTGAATTCTCAACAAGATGGCAATTAGAAGGCAACTATCCTTTCATGATAAACTGAATATGATTAATGAAATTGATGATGGAATGAAGCAGATTGATGTGGCCAAGAAATATGGATTGTCACAATTTATGATTGCAACTTTTCTGAAGAAGACACATATTAAAGAGGCTGTGAATTCCAATGAAATCAACCCTCAGAGAAAATGACTGAAAGTTGTGACAAATGAAAACATTGACGCTGCTGTTTTAAAGTGGTTTCAGGAGATCAGGGCAGCAAATGTGAATAACCAATGTGAATAGTAAATGTAATAAATAATAACAAATAAATAAACCTTTAATTTGTGGAAAAGACCGAAATTTTGCCATTATGTTAGTCAAGGAAAGTTTTAAGATCAGCAATGGTTGGTCCATGTGTTTTTGCGATTGTCATGGCATCACATTTTAAGAATTTTCATGGAGAAAACAAATCTGCTCCAATTAATGATGTAAATGAATGGCGGCAAAGTAAAATGAAAGAGGTTTTTAAAAAATATGCACCGGAAGATAACTATAATGCTGATGGAACGGGACTGTTTTTTTAACTCCTGCCCGATCAAACATTGGCATTTAAAGGTGAAAAGTGCTGCAATAGAAAAAAAAATCAAAATAGAGGCTAGCTGTACTTCTGTGTGTAAATAGCACTGGCATGCACAAAATCCAACTGAAGTTGTTTTTTTCCCAGCCAAATGCGCTTCAATTTTGCAGAGTCTCAACATGGGTATAACCAAGTGCTTCAGAGGACATCACCAAAGGTGGTTGGTGGACTAGATACTCATAAACATCGAAAATAAAGTAGGAGAGCATTTTATGTAAATGTGAAGGAAACTGAAAAACAATTCGTAATTGTTGGAAAAAGTGGATCTTTGTTTCATGAAGGATAAGCAAACTCATAATTCCGAGAATGGCGATGTTTCAGATGCTGAAGAATATGTTTTGAGCCTAAAAAATCATTGACTCATCTTGAAGAAAAAAGTGGCAAAATATCTCGAATTAACATGGAGAAACATTTAACAGCGGATGATAAACTTATGGTTTTTGCAGGAGCTACTGAAGAAGATATTCTGTCCGAAATCACAGATGAAATGGAAAATGATATGAAGAGGATGATGTTGTTGATACAAATCCATTGCAATCTTTACTGATGTCCCAGAAAGATTTTCAATCAGTTCAGTCCCTACGAGCATTTTTTCAAGCCTTTCATCCACAAATGATCATTTTCGTGCATTAGATTCTATGCAAACCTTGTTGACTTAACAATTAAAAAATGAATAAGCAAACGAAAATATTGGATTTTTTCTATAAATAAGTTTCTCAGGTATGTGAGCCATTTTATTGTATAGATGAATTTTCAAATTTTGGGTGCTTTAACAATCATTTACACTCTGGTGATGCTTTTTTTGCGAAATGTATATTGTTATATTGTGTCCACATTAAAATAACCAAAATGTAAGTTTTTTTTTTATATTGTAATTATATTGCCTTTCGATATAACAATACCACCCTCTATAACAATATCTTTATTTGGTCTCCAAAGTATTGTTTTAACAAGGTATTATTGTAGCTAGGCTTGTTAAATGAATGTTAGGAATCTAAGTTTTCTAAAATTCCAAAATGAATTCTCACCTCAAAATGTTCCTTCGTCAAAAAGTCAATAAGAGTGAAGATTTTGAAGTCATGGATATCAAACAAAAGACTTGAAAAAGATTGCAAGAAACAAAATGAAACAGGTTCCTTTCTGAAAATGTCAACACGAGCAAAGAGTCCATCAGTCTAGAAAAATCCATTGGAAAATTATCATAATTTTCACAATTCAAAGCAAATTTGACCAATAAAATTGAAGAAAACAATGAGGAGACAAATTAAAACAAGGCATAAGAAGCGGTGATGCACAAGAGACAAATAAAAAGATTGCTGCGCACACAAAACGAATCAGCGTCACAGTCGAGGAGTGCATCTCTTGGCGACTAACAGTTGGCGAAATAAAGTGGCAGGAAGCAAAACGGCACCGTACTCTACAGTTTAACCTTTAATTTTTTTCTGGGAAGTATACTGTTGAAAAACTACATTTCGGATTTTTAACTTTAAAAAATACTATAAATTCAATTAAAAATGTTTAATTTTATTTTTTAATTAATAGTTTTGTCCTCTTCACAAGATTGTCAATTAGTCACAGCTAGTTAGCCACCTTGACTTCTCCTAATAAAATATGTCAGTCACATATTCAACACTTACTTTTCTAACTTTATGAATGTTAGCAAGCAGAATGTTAGAATTGCAGCTTGGTTTGTCCTACACGGTTGCATAAATAAGTCTTGAGGCGCTTTAATGTGGAAAAATTCTTCTCTGCTGTACTTGTGATCACAGAAATCATTCCTAATATTTGAAGAATTGCAACAGGAAATAGCACGTATACTCAGGACGATATAAATCTTTATTTTTAATGAAATCCCCCAATTTTTTTGCAAGTTTTTTGCTTATAACATTTGAAGTTTTCAACCAAATTATATGAAATTTAGAATATTTGCCAGTATATTAGTGGATCATTACAATAAAGCAGAAAATACTTTATATATTCAAGGAAATATGAGTATTTATAGTAAATAAGTTTTAACTGCACGTGCAAAACACTATAATTTCGGATTTTTAACTTTAAAAAATACTAATCAATTGTGATAATTTCAAAGCCAGATATATAGGTCCAGTACTGGATACTTTTATATATACTGGAATTTTTATATAGATATACAGGTGGGTGGCAGAATAATGTGAACACTTTAGGATATGCACATTTTTCTAATATCTCGTGAAAGGAGGGATGGATTTTCTTTGAACTTGGACCATATAAAGACGAGATTTGAACTCATATTTTACTGTGAAGGTTGAGTTACAAGGGCATTTAGGGGACCAACCAGAAACTGATGAAGGAGAAAATGATTTCGAACTTTCTATGTTTCACAGAAAACTGATAAGTTTCATCAACAGTTTTATTTGCTATGCACATTGCTTTCATGTATTTTCATAAAAATAGCATGGATATTTGTGAAGATATAAAGGTTTTCCTAAAGAACCCCAAATTTTTCTGTATGTTTTTTGCTTATATAACATCTACAGTTTTCAGCCAAATTATATGAAACTTACAGAATGCTTGACAATATGTTGGAGAAGGACTGGATTAAAATTTGAAGCAAATGCTTTGAATATTACAGGAAATATGAGTATTTGGGTACTTTTCTGTTAGCTGGGTGCAAATGTCGCCAACTGTGAACTAAACGTGAGCCAAGTCACCAAGCGAAGCGATTAGGCTCAAATGTTGCCAGTTGTGAACCAAACTCGAGCCAAGTCGCCAAGAGCGAAGCGATTTTCTGTCAGCCGGGCGCAAATGTCGCCAATTGTGAACAGCCGAGTCACCAAGAGCGAAGCGATTTTCCGTTAGCTGGGCGCAAATGTCGCCAATTGTGAACCAAACACAAGCCAAGTCGCCATGCGAAGCGATTTTCCATTAGCCGGGCGCAAATGTTGCCAATTGTGAACTTAACATGAGCCAAGTCACCTAGAGAATGGTTGTGAGAAATTTGGCGGAATTCTACATTATTTGGTGATTTTTCGCTTGCGCCCAGCTAACGGAAAAGTACCGTAATTTTTCTTTCAGAACTTCAAAGCCAGATATATAGGCAACTTATATAAAAATTCCAGCTAAACACCATTAAGATTCAGAAAGATATTGGCATTGAAGTGAGCTGAATTTTGGTTGTACTCTCAGCGAATGATGAGGGTTTTGGCACAAACTGATATTTTTAAACTTGAATCTTCGAACAGTTATCGTCCAAAGGCAATTTAAAATGTATTTTATTTATAAGTATACATAGGTATTCAGGATATTTAGCTTTCATAAAATTCAATATTACTGTTCAAAGATTCAAGTTTAAAAAATATCAGTTTGTACCAGAACACTCCTTTGGAAGTGCACAGATGGATATATAACCCAAAAGAAGTAAATGAGTACAGAAAATGCATGAAATTTGATAGAATTTTCAAATTTGAAATGACAGCTTAATGAGTTTACACTTTTCATAATTCCTCAAAAACTTTGCATGAGAATCAAGAGTAGGAAAAGTGGAAGAGGAACATGCTTGGTACTGAAAATGATGATGAAATTACACAAATTTAAATCAATCCTCTAGGTAGTTTTTGAAATAATTTAATTATATATTTGGCATTGTGAAAGGCGTCATCATCATTAAATGACTTCAATTTGAAGATTTTCTTTTAAACACAACATCTTAACATAATTGAGATGCATTATCTAAACAACTGCAATATCCCTTACAAGTTAACATGTTTGAAAGAATTTCCTGCTAAATACATAGTCAACACGTACCATACAGAACAATACTCACAAAAGTCAAAAGTTTCCATCTGTCTAAACAAGTAATGTTGCAGTACTCATTTCCAGTAACAGATTTATAAAAATTTAACAATGTACAGATGATCAACATATTACTTCTTGATGGCAGATGCTATATCTAATGATGTGATAAATCAACCTCTACTGAAAAAGTTTCTTCAAAACAAAAATTCAAACTGATTTTCAAGATTCAATCTTTAAAACTGACAGCATATTGAAAAAATATATTCAATCCTAAATGAGATGACATTCAAATTTATAATATTGCAGCCCTGATTTCTTTCAAGCTTACATTAAAGGCAATTTATTTCAAGTTTTGATTTTTAACCATCTTCTATCTAAAATTTAGTCAGATAATGCTAACTGTATCCGAAAAATAATGAGGTATATACATAAAAAGAAGTTTAAATTGGTCATGTCTCATAACCTATCTAACTTTTATGTAATACTATTAAAATTTAAAAATTTTACCACATTTTATAATTATAAACTGACGAGATAACAAAACCATCGAGCCCATCTACAAAAATGACAGCTACCTACTGGGGGAGGATGGGTCACTATAGACCAGAGGTTCCCAACCTGTGGTATGCGTATCTGACCAGTTGGGATACACGAACTCAATGTCGATAATGGAGGACACAAAAAAAAAGGGATTAAAAATGTTACAGAATTTTGTTTCCCCAAGTTCAGGTAAAAAGTTAAAGTCAAAGTTGTACAAGTCTCAAACCTACAATCAAAATAAGAAAAAAAAGAAAGTGTAATTTTTAGATATCCTTATATGTTAATGCAAAATTATTATAGTACTGATTTCATCTGTTTTGACGTTGAACTAATACTATTGAAAAAAATGGAATAAAATGTAAAATAAAAAACAAGTCCTGTAAATGTTATAAATTCCAGTCATTTGACTCTTAAACTTAAATAGGCCCTTAACATTATTGATAAAAACTTCCTTCTATAGACGGATGGTTGGAGGAGGGAGATGAATGTAGGGGGTACACGAAAATAAAAAGACAAATCATGGGGTACAAGAGGGAATAAAGGTTGGGAACCCCTGCTATAGACGAGCAAGGTCAAATGCACTCAGTGGCATAGCTAGGGGGGGGGGAAGCAGAGATGTAGGAAAACAATTTTATAACTACGAAGAGCATCGACACTAGTTCTATCGTAATTAATTCATATTTTTCGCCTTTTTTTCAGTAAATTGCCGGTATGTGAAAGAAAGTCTGGTGGTGGACGCGTGATTTCAAAACCTATCTGCAGAGATCAAGGATGTCCAATGATGAACTGCGTCATTAAATCAATTTTTCACCCTGGATTTTATTTATTTTTTATTTTGAGGTTTATGTAACTTGTAAAGGAAGGGTGCCATACTGAAGTTGCAACTACACCACTTAATGCACTCCTAATATATATCTATATTTATATAAAATAAGCTTGTTTCAATGACATATTAATAAATGATGGATACAGTTAGATTAAATTAAATACAGATTAAAATTTTGTATTCTATATATTCATGCATTTGAAAAATTACATATAAAATATTAGGTATCTACTTAACCATTTTAAATAAAATAAGTAAAAGATCAATTCTAACCTTTCACATACGCTAATTCACGAAGTTTTAAAAGATTTATCACATCAGATGAAGAACATTCTTTTTGTCTTTCAGTCCAATCAATAATAGTTTTAAAAGCATGTAGCAGTTCATTAGTGTCAGAAGCTTGTTCAAAAGTGTCGTTGTAAGAAATTTCATTCTCATTTGTAAAAGAAATATTGTTTTCATCAGGAACATTTAAAATAACATCACAATTCAGAAAGCTAACATTTTGATTAGAATGAAGACTATCACCTCCTGAAGAATAAGCATTTTCTTCTTCTAAATAAATATCTGGATATACATCAATAGGATTGAAATCACTGAATTTATCACTCCCAGCATCACTTACAGATAAATGAAGGCCATGACGAGTTTTAAAGTTTTGTAGCCAACCACCACTAGCTTTAAATTCTGGATCTCCACCAAACTCTTTATTGAGGTCTAAAGCCTTATCACAAATTCCAGGACCAGATACAGATATTCCATTTTTAATACATTCACAATACCACTTATAAACAGCCCGATCTAAGTCTTTGTTAAAAGCAGATTTCATGGTCTTTCTTTGATGTATGTTATCACAATTTGGAAAAGAACTTACATAATTTAATAAACATCTTTAACTTTTGTTTGATATGTTACCATTGTGTATTTCCCTGGCTAAATTTGGCCATTTCATATATGAGAGATCCCCAGACATAGTATCATATAAATAACATGCGTGTTTTTCTTCTTTGAAGCGTGGGTTTCTTATTTTATCGGCCGCAGGCTCAAGATACTATTTGGTCGATTCGGCACGCCAATTCGTATTTCCATCACTTTTGTATGGATTATATTCACAAGGGCCTGGAATATTGTAGCGTGTATTTATTTTTGCTCAAACTACAGCTATTTCTAGGATCTGGTGACCACCGGGTTCCTTTATTTCTAATGCTTTATTACACTATATCAGGTTGAGATCGTTCTCTCCTTTTTGTCCGTTTAGTATTCAAACACTTGATCAGTTCACTGCTATCATGATGCTTTCCCTCCCATGCAGTTTTCTCATATTCCCATGTTATTTTGCAAAGTGGTATTTACATATTTCAGTAGAGGGTCTTTCCCTCATTTTTTTCTCTCATTTTCCGCCTGTTTAGCCTCCTTAGCTAAACAGTGGTTCTCTCTTCAGTCTGTTGACAATTTTCCAGTTTTGGCTCGACTCAAAGACAACGTCCTTTTCACTAGGGTTGTAATTCTCAGTTTGGGTTATGTTTCTATTTTTAAAGAACCAATTTTGCTTTGGTGCGCAGACTGTAATAAATGGCATGTAAACAGGATAGTTTGACGTATTTAAGTAGTAGCGCGAAACTGGACCAGAACAGTAATATAAGTAATGAAATTTTAATTTAATTGGCAAAGTAATCATTATAGGCCGGAGAATTGTTTTCCCAGCCTCCTTGTTCAAAAATTTACGCATATTCCTGTGCTTAACTTTCTTTAAATAATAACGGAGAATGAAATGGAAATTGTATTTGCTGTGCGTCTGGTTTGTTTCGAAAATGTTTATTTGAGAACTGCATTTAATGCGGAAATAATGCCAGTTACTTTTGCCTCATGAGCTGACAAAATTAATCCTGTAAGACTAGACTATCTTATCTTAACTTTAACACAAAACAAACGAAAAAGTATAAAAAATCTCTGATCATCACCACTGTTTGGCGCCGTGCGTACTTTGCGGGGCAGTCGCGTGGTATTTGCAGGGGCTGGCCCATCAGGCAGTGGCACCTGCATCCATTTCAACCGTCACGGCGCCCGTGCCTTTAGTCGGTCAGGTACGTCGCATCTGGGGCGACTGTCCGTGCCAATGAACTTTGTCAGGCGAGGAATCCCGTCGTAAATCGTCAGCTGCTGGAAAAATCCTCGGCAAAGCGAAATCAAACGCCAGGCGGGCGCTCAGTGGTCGCGCGGCATAGCTGGTCAGTCAGTAGCCCCAGGCGTAAGTCGCCCTCTTAGCCTGCGGAAGAACATAACAAATGGAAGGCTGCATTATTTTTTGCGGCCACACTATCAAACAATTACTATCACAGCAGAACTCAAAATAATTTCATTAAAATTCAGAATATGGAATAAATATATTTATAACTCATTCTCATTTTGCAACCTACTGAAGGGTAACGTGGTTTGGCAGCAAGTTTGGTTTTGACTTGTCATGGCAGAAATTTGGCGTAAAACTTTGAATCGAGAGCAGCAGCAGGTTCGGTCTGGCGGGCAAGTAGCGCCTTCTTTTGATCAAGAGCTTTTGCGAGAACTTTTGAAACAAACTGTTCACAGAAATTCTTTTAATAGAGATATTATCTTTGTCTGTTTTAAAAGCATGATTTTGAATCCTTCTGGTCTTAGTGCTTTTCGTGAATTCCAATGAATCATTTGAAAAATAACTTTTGCTCAAAATACTTTGACATTTTCATCTTTTTGCTCATCTGTCTCTAGCTTTCGAAGGCAT
>BGPR01002919.1:6041-41326 GCA_013235015.1 Araneus ventricosus
ATGAAACCTTTACTGAAAACTTCCTGTTATGAAACCTTTACTGAAAACTTCCTTATGCTTCAGTATCTGTGGCTAAATGTGAAGTACTTGTAATAATATAGCAAATGCTTAAAATCATATATAAAATCAACTTTTTACAGTTACTCAGTGGAAACGTCATATGCGAGAAAGTGAAAATATATTTAATATTAGGACTCAACGTAACATGCACGTAAATAAACACATTTCTTTAAATACACATAATATTTTAAAGTAAATATTACTTTTATATTAAAATATAATAAATCCTGTGATTTTCTGTGACTTTAGTTTTAATTAGAATGAGAAACTGAATTCCATAAAACAGGTTTCAAATTTCGTAGCTAATAGTTACATACAACGATTATTTGCAGAGCATGTCTTTAGTAGTTTCTACAATAGTATGTAACTATTAGTGTGCGTAATAGTTTCATCTGAAGCATGTAAAGATTTTTGCGCTTAATAGTTACATACTGTACCCTAATATATTTTTAAAATCTTTAAAAGCTTCTTTTTGTAGTAAGTAATTAATAATTTTTAAGGAATTATAGAAATGTTTCTTAATTATAGGGACAGCAGTTCATAGGCCAATAAATGATTTAAATATATATAATATTTTTATTTTATATGAAGATCAGCACTGATGATAAAATAATCTTATCTAAGTATGGAAATAGAGTTTATTATTCATAAAAAATAACTATCTAATTTATTGTCACGAAACCTTAAGAAAAAAAATATTTTTCCTCATAACATTTGTGAGAAAAATTTGAAGAACATGAGTGTAGTAATTTTGATTTATTTATTGTGAAGCAATTATGAATTTCACTTTTATTTATGTAAATTAAGCAGGTGAAATATGAAACTCACTAGGAACTTCGCAGGATAGTGAAAAAAAAATGCTTGCTACATACATTCGTCCACTGACAAAACACTTAATTATTTGAAGATGAAACATCTCAACATCAATAGTTATTTTTAAAACATCTAAATTTAGGAATCTTTACACTATCTCTGAATTATATTTAAACTGTTTGAGTGTCAGACTCCGTGATCGCATACAGGGCCGGCCTGAACAAAAGAGGGGCCTAGTGCAAAGTTGATTTGCGGAGCCTTCAAACAAATTTCGTACAACAAAATAATTTATCGCATTTGCTACCTATTACATAGCATAATTTAGTATAGTAAGGACTAAAAAATATATAAAAATGAAAAATAATTAAATAATTTTTTATAATGCTAATATTTCAAAGACACAAAAAATAGTTAATAAATAAAATAACAAAAATTATTGTTTCCTAAATACGATTTGGTATACTACTTACTTGAATAAGTTTACAACATGTGATTTTTGTTTCCTTTTTCTTACAAGTTTTGTAGCAAATTTGTCGATAATGCAATCATAATTTAGCTTTTTGAGTAATTCGAATTCAGTAGATAAAATGGTTAAGGAAGCAAATGGCTAAGAGGTTCTTGACTAATGTTACATCTCAAGCAAATTTTTTATTTTTTCAATTTTGAGAAATTTCTTTCTGCAGATGTGGCGGTAATTTGTGAGTCAATATTATTTTCAGAACAATAACAAAATTTGGATATGATTCAAAAAAATTATTTTTAAATAAATATTGGCCCTGATCCTGCTTTGTAGTTGAAATTGCCAGTTACTTGTTATGTAGAGTGAAATTAACAGCTTACTGAGATTTTCTCCATGAGCTTCTTTTCTGTTAATATTCATTGAAGTGGTCAAGAATTGAAATTCTTATGCTAGAAATTTCGTAGTTTTTCTTACAGATTAGCAGTCATTGCCACTAAAGAGCGAATAAACATGGTATATTTATGTCATTTGTATAATTCTTTAAGAATATGCAATTTAACTGGACAGAAGACGACTTTTACCTGAATCAAATATTTACTGGACTTAGTGCATCAGCCTAGGTTATTCAGCAAAGCAGTTCGAAAAACTGAGCACGTAGCAAAATACAGTGAAGTTTGAAATGAACCGATAAATAGGGTTGGAGAATAAAGATATCAAATTTCCTGTGTTAAACAAATCGTAGAGTAGTAGTATAGTTATATTAATTAACGTGCCGTTTTGGAGAAACACGAGGACTATTTTGGAAATGGCTTCATTATTTTGAACTCCGGTCAGATGACGATGACGACATCTGAGCTGGAACCCCTTCTCTGAACTTCCACACCACACCAGCGGAAGGACATTCGATCTACGTAGGTACCTTTCGCTTAAGGTATCCGAACACGTTCGAAAGCCGAGTTTCGACCAAAATTCCATTTTTTTAAATTTTTGATGTTTTCGATAGTTCATTCATTTACCTTTCTAAAACATATTTACTTTTGTCGGTACGTTAATTAGAAGATGAGATATTAATTGTTTTATAACAAACCGAAAACCGGAAATGGAGTTTAATTAGCCGAATTTTGTCATTTAAAGGGACAGAAACCTGTCAAAAATTCTTTTAAACTCCTTTTTTGCAAGCTAATATGATGTCAGTATATTTTTAGGAATTTTTTTTAAAGTTTAGAGATACATAATTTGAACGCGTGGAAAAACTAAAATTTGATTTTTCTCAAAATTAGATTTTATGCATATTTTTCAAACTTCAAACATGATAACTCAAGATATTATCATTAGATTGTTCTGAAATTTTGTGAACACTTTCTTCAAATGTTTCTCTAGTGAATGCGCTAGAATAATGTATATTGTAACAATATTTTTTTAATTATGGTCTTTTAATTGAAAAATGAGATAGAAAATTTGCTGAAAATCTTATAATGATTGTTCGATTAGCTCTAAAATTTTTATTTATCCAAAGAATGTTAAGATTCTATTACAAGCACTAGTCCATAGTATGTAGTTTATTTTAGTATTAGTTTTATTTGAATTATTACGACCGTTTGACCTCTAGCATGTTTGAAGCTTTGGGAAATTTCCTCTAAAAAGCAGCAGAAATTCAAGAATTTTGTAAATTTTTAATAATTTATACTCAAAAATCATACGCTAATATTAATCTTTATTAAATTCGAATCTAAAAAACATATTTTGGTGTTTCTATTTCACAATTTAAGAAAAAAGTGCTCAGAACGTGTTCGGATACCTTAAAAGAAAACAAATCGAATTTCCTTCGTTTAGCTCCTTTCATTTTGGAGTTTATATCGTTCACATACGGAAATCATAAATTCAAAAATGTTTTGATTAGACTTTGGGAGGTTAAAAACGTGAGGATACATCAAAATCTCAACGACGAATTACTTGACGACTAGCTGATAAGCCGGCGTTGCTCGGGATCCAGATTTTCTCATATGGTAGCCACCTTTTCATTGTTTAAAGAAATTTTCACTAACTTTATTCAACTAACGTAAATCTCCTTTGAATACTTTATTGTTACGTTAAAACTTTCAAATCTAGACTTTTTAATACCTTATAATAGCATGGTTTGAATGCAAATGCGAAAGTTTGCAGAAAGAAAATGACTTCTAAACAATATGCCGTGCAATGCAATTTCAAAATGTTTCCAAAAATACCTTGCAAACTAAAACATCAAGAAAAGGAGAAGAAATACAAGATTTAATAAATTAAACTGCTGAAGCATAACATTTCGTATCGTGCATATGGGAATAATAATTTAGAAAAGAATCGTTTACTTAAGAAAGTTGTTTCCGAAAAATTTAAAAAATCGTTAAAAATCAGCAAAGTTACGCAACAGCTTTAAATTACTTCTGTTAGAACGGAGATATTTTGGACTTAACAATAATATAAAAATAAAGGTTCTCCAATGAAAATATATGCAGAAAATTCACGAAAATAAACAACCACTTGACTTCAAATAAATCAAAATCTAATTCGAATTTTAAAATGATTTTTACGAATTTAGATCTTACTCGTACGAATCCATCCATCAATGTGTAAATTTGGTCTCAATAAGACAAATGGTTTGCGCGTCCATAGAGAAGAAAAATTCGAATATACATATACACATACATACATATCTTTTATATATAGATTACAATTCTGCATTTGGTAATAGAGAAAGTGAAAAGTACACTACATTTATAAAGCAAATTATCATTTTCAATCGTTTAAAATTTTTCTGCCATTGCATAGACTTTTGAAAATGATGTTTCAAATCTATTTCTTTCACAAAAGTCAATATATTCATAAAGAAAAAAAAGTTCAATTTTCATGACGAATAAGATTTCCATAGATTTAACGAATTATTCTAAGCTGCGTTCCTAGCAAATAAGTAGTTATTGGAAATATCAAATTTTATTCTTCTTCATAGATTATTTAATTTAATTTCTTTCCGAAAAATGCTTCATACGCTTTGAAACATTGGGGATTATACAAAGAAATATTGAGATAAATAATTCCATTGATTATTAATTTGCATTTCTTATCGAATATTTATCCAAAAGAAGTCGTTAGAAAATATATTTATTATAATAAAGGAGAGAAATGTGCAGAAAATGCCAGGAATTAATCATTAGAATCGTTGCTATTACCAGAAGAATATGGGCACCAATTCAAATAACACAGAGAATTTCAAGAGAATAAACTTTTGAAATCCTAATACTATTTGATTTGACAAACGCTTGAATAGCGGAGAACAAGAGTTTTGATTCCAAATCCGAAAGGAAATATTCATTGTTCTATTCTCAATGAAACCTATTTTTGACTTTATAATGAATTCTGCGAATTTCGGAATGTGAGAGATCTCTATTTATAAAATAATATGGATGGCTATAATAGGTTGCTTCTCTTGGTATACAATGCATTACGTTATAGCGTAAATAGATATTTAATTATATGTTTTAGGAAGGCCTTTCTTCTTGAAATAATTGCAATAATTGATGTATTTATGTTTTTTTCATTTCCAGATAAAACGCAATTTCTTAAAAGTATATTTACTCGCATACATACGAAAATACTCTTCAGTATTTAGATTGAAGAGAATACGCACTTTTAGCTTTAAGCCATCTAGCCAACAAAAGTAATTTTCCGCTCCTTTTGAAAAGATTTTGAACCGTGTTTCAGGTATGGCGTTGTCTTTTCCTAAAAGACGGCAAATGATTTTTTTTTCTATCCTGTATTCTACTGAAATCGTGTCGTCTTTTCTCGCTAATGCATTCCCCATTTAATAATCTGCTTGATACATTGACTGATTGGCTTCGATAAGTATTAATACGGACATTTAAAATTCTCAATGATATGAAATAACTGCTTAAAACTGATCAATTCCTGCAGAAACAAAATAGGCCGATTTGACCTGTAATTAGCCGTAACTGCAATTTGACCTGTAATGGCTGACTTTTTCCGACCTTTCTTTTCCACCTGTGTGAAAGAAATGAAAGAGAAAAATGTGCAACTTTTACAAACATCTGGTGTAGAATACAATAACATATTTTGAAAAGATCTGTGATCAGGCAAAGGCGCGCTTTATGAAGCTTCGTTGGAAATTATTAGCAGCTTGGAGGGTTAATTCAGCAACTTGAGACTTTTGCTAATCAAGATAACACTTTGCTGAAAAGATAACACTTGCTTTTGCTAAAAAGATAACACTTACTTTTACTGAAAAGATAACACTTGTTTTTACTAAAACTATAACACTTTGCATGTGAATACTTTAACCAAGCTTTAATGCTTATGATTTAAGAAATACTGTTGAAAGACATCAAGTTGCTTTATTAATAGACAGCATTTGAAGTTTTTATCGATATTTTGAAAAACTACTTTTATCTGAGATTATGAATGCAAATACTCTTGAATAACGCAGAATACAGCTTTTATTTCCCAACAGAAAGGAAAGGTTCATTGTCTTATTGAAATGAAATATGATATTGACTTCAAAACGAATTCTGCGAATTTTACTTTACGATAGCATTCTATTTAAAAAAATAATAAGGGTCGTTCAATTATCTGACTCCCCTTGAAACGAAGAGATGATTTTCAAATGTAAATAAATTTTAATTTTTATATGGTTAGTTTTCCAATAACAATATATCGTCACTTAACAAGCGACACCACCTATCTCAATCTTTCAAAGCAGAAGAAAATTTTTTTTTTTTCTTCTATTAAAATTTTATTATTTATTAAAATTTTTCGCAACCATTAACTCTATCGATACGGGACCGTCCCATACGTCCCTTCAAGCAAAAAACGATAGCCGTCTGATATTTCCACCCTCTTTCGTTAAGTGCGATTGATTTCACACCCACGGCGCATGCTTTCTTCGTTCGAGTAGCCCGCCCAGATGTGTTTGGGGAAGAGGGTATTTTTCTTACAATTCGGACAATGCCAGGTGTCGTTGTGGTTTCTGAGGAGGAAAGTGAATTTCCCTTATATTTGATAGAGTAACTCGGATGTTCACGTATTTTGAGGTTCCTGTATTTCAATGGCCTTAGGAATAAGAGGGATAACGAATATTTCTATGTTTTTTTTATCATATAGTATGAATATGAGGCAGCATGCTCCTACCAGATGTGAAAAAATAATTCAAATATATTCGTTACTAGCTGTTACCCGCGACTTCGTGCGCAAAGAATGTTAATTAATATTTTTTATTTCACGAATGTCAATGTTTGGTTGCATTTTGAAAGGGGAAAGTAAAAGTTCTGACGGTCATTAATACTTAATTGGACGGCTGACAGGAGTGTCCTGTACATGTATGCTGATATAGTTATGCAAATTGTTTATCTATGCTAATACAGTTTTGTATACCACGTTATTTGCACTGATGTAGAGGTTGTGTGGGCTGGACACACGTGAACACGCCAATTATAGTTGCCCATGCGCAAAATATTGTTTCTCCAAATGTCCATTGTCCGGCTCTGAGCCTGGCAAATGCTATTTTTAAAGGGATTTGTTACCTTTTGAACTAAGATGATAAATCCTTCAGTATTATCGGGAGGCGTGGAATTAAAACACTCTCTCTTCTCCCTATAGCAGTCATAACAGTAGCTTTCATGACGTTTGGACCTAGGTGTGGAATTTGCAATCGTGTGCCATTGCTCAGTCTCGGTATATCGAGGTTACGTTTCAGTAGTAGTGGCACACTGACTTTCAATATCGGCTTGTCGGAAGGTGCCCCTGACAATTCTAAGATGTTGAAGAGTTACACAGGCCATGATGTTCCTTGTTAATGCCCATAACCGTATCTACAGATGGAGATTCTGCAATACCTCACTGTGAAAATTAAACAAAACACCGAGAAATTAATTCACTAACGTCATTGGATCACTGTGTAACCGTATTAAAAGCTGTAAATCCTACGACAACTGGAAAACGGAAGTGTAAAGTCTTCTTTGTTGTTTATGGTCAAACAAAGCAATATTTTTTTATATTATCTTAAATACTGGTAAAAGCCCGCGCGCGAAACGGTAATTTGGCTTGAATTTATTTCTATAAGAATAAAAAGTATTGTTAGAAATTACGTTAAAAATATTTTTTTAACCTTTATAACAATCAGAGAAAACACTTCATCGCAAAGGAATTATCATCTTTAGAAAGATAATTGTCTGCTCTTTAATTCGGCATAAAATAATTGTTGTCTAATAAATGTTTCAGAAGTTATTGGCAAAAAACGTCTAAGCATTAGGCTTAAAAGAGGATAATTTTCGTTATTTAATTAAATACCTTAAGAACTAATTAACTCTGAGAATTAAAAATAGCACCTTTGACCTAGAACTATTCTCTAGAATGTCGTGTGTAAATTTCATGTCGCTACCGTTCACCGTTTAGGAGGAGTTCTTGTGACCGACCGACCGACAGACAAATACATGCAATTTCTCCCTTATTTTATAGATATTTATAAAGATAAGCAAAAGTTTCAGAAATAAAGGTAAATTAGTTCAAAGTCTAACCGTTTCCTAGCAACGGAGTAGCTATAAATTTGCGTTATTTCAAAGTCGTCTGCACGTAAAAAATTATTAAACTTTAAAAAATGAATAAAAATTGAAGGAAAAATTTCACAGAAATAGAATTGGTATCACTAAAAAGGTAAATGTTTGGACTTTAAGATGGTATAAAAATAATTTTTATCGCACAATTTGTTCCGAAGGTACAGCGGAAAAGAGGATGACGTGATAGTTGATTTAAAAAAAAATTATTCCACATGCTTTCGCATTCCTGATGGATCACGTGACAGTTGATTGAAAAATAAAATAATCTCCTTCGAGAATCGCTGAGTCAATGGGCTTTGTTAATTATTTAATTGTTGTCTGTAGTCAAAAATAATTAATTTAACGTGATTTCACCTAGCCTATGTCCGTTCTTGGGTTTCAAGCTACAACTCTGCCAATTTTCATCCAAATCGGATTGGTTGTTTTGCCGTGAACGCTTAACAAACAGACAGACAGACACACTTTCGAATTTATTATATTACTAGCTGTTACCCGCGACTTCGTGCGCGAAGAATTTGAATTATTCTTTTTTCTTTTGTTGCATTTCGAAAGGGGAAAGTAAACGTTCTGA
This sequence comes from Araneus ventricosus, assembly GCA_013235015.1. Classification (NCBI taxonomy): domain Eukaryota; kingdom Metazoa; phylum Arthropoda; class Arachnida; order Araneae; family Araneidae; genus Araneus; species Araneus ventricosus. The sequence continues at coordinate 14,545 of BGPR01002919.1, forward strand.
CTGAGATAATAATTAATTGGAGGGCTGACAGGAGTATACATGTATGGTGATATAGTTATGTAAATTGTTTATCTATTCTAATATACTTTTGTATACCACATTATTTGCACGGATGTAGAGGTTGTGTGGGCTGGACACACGTGAACACGCCACATATAGTTGCTATGTGAAATGTACATATGCCACTTTCAGTATATGGCCCTGAGCCTGGCAAATGACATTTTTAAAGGGATTTGTTGCCTTCTGAACTGAGATGATAAATCCTTCGGCATTATCGGAAGGCGTGGAATTAAAATACTCTCTCTTCTCCCTATATCAGTCATAACAGTAGCTTTCATGACGTTTGGACCTTGGTGTGTAATTTGCGACCGTGTGCCATTGCGCAGTCTCGGTATATCGAGGTTGCGTATTAGTAGTACTGGCACACCGGCATTCAATCTCGGCTTGTCGGAAGGTGCCCTGACAATTCTAAGATGTTGAAGAGCTCTACAGTATATGATGTTCCTTGTTAATGCCCATTACCGTATCTACACATGGATATTCTGTAATACCTCACTGTGAAAGTTAAACAAAACATCGAGAGAATAATTCACTAACGTCATTGGATCACTGTGTAACCGCATTAAAAGCTACAAATGCTACAACAACAGGAAACCGGAAGTGTAAAGTCTCCTTTGTTGTTAATGGTCAAAGAAAGCAATATTTTCTTATATTAACTTTAACCCTGGCAAAAGCCCGCGCGAAACAGTAATTTGGCTTGAATTTATTTCTATAAGAATAAAAAGACTTGTAAGAAATTACGTTACAAAAATATTTTTAAACCTTGATAACAATCAGAGAAAACATTTCATCGCATTGTAATTAATGACATTAAAAGATCATTTTCTGGTCTTTAAAATGGCATAAAAATAATTGTTGTCTAATAAATATTTCAGAAGTTTTTGGCAAAAAACGTCTAAGCAATAGGCTTAAAAGCAGCTAATTTTCGTTATTTAATTAAATGTCTTAAGAACTAATTAACTCTGAAAGTTGAAAATAGCACCTTTGACCTAAACATATGCTCTAGAATATCGTGTGTAAATTTCATGTCGCTAACATTCACCGTTTAGAAGGAGTTCTTGTGACCGACCGACAGACAAATACATGTAATTTCTGCCTTATTTTATAGATATTTATAAACATAAGCAAAGTTTTCAGAAATGAAGATAAATTAGTTTAAATTTCTATCCGTTTCCTAGCAGCGAAGTAGGTATAAATTTGCGTTATTTCAAAATCGTCTGCACGTAAAAAATTATTAAACTTTAAAAAATGAATAAAAATTGAAGGAAAAATGTCACAGAAATTAAAGTAATATCATTGAAAAGGTAAAGTTTTTAACTTTAAGATGGTATAAAAATCATTTTTATCGGACTATTTGATCCGAAGTTACAGCGGAAAAAAGGATTACGTGATAGTTGATTTTTAAAATAATTTATTCCACATGTTTTCGCATTCCTGAAGGATCACGTGACAGTTGATTGAAAAATAAAAATCTTCATCGCGAATCGCGGAGTCAATGGACTTTCTTTGTTAACTATTTTTAATCTGTAGTCAAAACTAATTAATTTAGCGTGATTTCATCTAGCCCATATCCATTCTTGGGTTTCAAGCTACAACTGTTCCAATTTTCATCCAAATCGGTTTTGTGGTTTGGTCGTGAAAGCTTAACAAACAGACAGACAGACACACTTTCGCATTTATTATATTATTAAGGATTGCTTGCGAAAAATTCAGTTTTTTCTTCCTTCTTGAAACTTTTAAAAATTGAGATAGGTGGTGTTGCTTGTTAAGCGAAGATATGAAATAAATACATTAATTATCATTTCAATAAATTTTTATTTCCAGGAAATTCATGAACTGTGAAACATTTCTGAAAATATTAAAATGTCAAGTTTTATCATTAGATATTATCTATTTTCAAAAGTTATAATCAATAGAAAAGGAGATTATTTACCTATTTCTCCCAGAGTTTTATTAAATTGGAACAATATTTGATGAGTACTAGTTAAATAGAATTTTTAAAATACTCAAATTAAACCTAATTCATCGAATTTTTCAAATCTTAATATGAAATAAATTACGGGTATTTAAATATTAGAGGATTTCTCGAGGAATGCAAATATTTGAAGTCTGCAAATTGTTTGAAAAAAGAAATTCTTTAATTTGAAATTTTGTACTTATTTCAGTGGCATTTTATAATTTTAACGATGGAGAGATTAGCTAGGAATGAAGTTTCATGCAGATTGAAAAGTTAAAACAGCATGATATTTTGCTGAACAATTCGTAGTAAATGGAAAACAAATTAAAGAAATTGGTTCGAAATGTTAAAAGTACTGATATAGTATTTCGCTGTAATTCTTTAACTAGTTAACTAACATTTCGTACTGCGTGCATTGATTTCGATAATACTAAAGATACATAAATAAAATTAAAAAATTAAGGGTAAGTAGGTTTATTTTACTCTTTGAAACTTTAGTTACATTTTTATATGCTTTGTTTGCATAACTTCCTGCAAAAGCGCAAATGCATGTTATATAATATAAAATAACACTCTTTCTTTCTCGTACTCGTAAAAAAACTACTCATTCTTTACGATGTAGTTTCTAAGTTAAAGGAAAATTTGTTGAAGTGCCCTATGAAATTTGAAATTCTTTCAGTTGAATTAGAATTATTGAAGGTGTTTTATGGAAATGAGGGTTAAATCGGAAATAATTGCTTATTCTGGTTCACATGAATGCTAATTGCATTAAAATCGCAATTATAATAAAATACTTTAATAAGACTTATTCTAATATTTTTAAGTTTTATCACAATTTATATGAAATATTTATTGATTGCGAAATAAACAAAACTTGAATCAACTTGAACTGATCTTTCAAATTTCCGAAAAGCATTTTTTATGGTTTAAACGAAGCAAATACGCAAGAGAAGTTTATTTAATATAATTATGCCTCATTCATGAGTAAATGCATTGAAAGTTTACAATAGCAAAAATTAAATATAGGAATTAAAATAGTTTACGTATCATATTTTGGTAAAAATTTTGCAAATGAATTATTTTTCAACTGAGGAAACCTTTCCAGCAAGTTATTTTCCAAACCATTGAATTTCGCCTTTTTTCTTATATTTGTTTCGTTTAAAAATACTCTCTTCCTGTCTGTAAATTTATCTTAATTAGTGAAATATAATTGGCTCATTAAATTCATTTTAAGTTTATTTTAAAAACGCATATAAACCCATAATAATATAATAAATGTTATAACTACTAATTTGATTATGTGTACATTTATTTATGTGTATGCGTTGGGATAAAATGTCTGGTTTTATGAAATAGGGCAAGTGAGAGTTATTTTCGTTACCAATATGCACCCAACATAAGTGGCGGTAAATCCAAGAATGCGTTATCCTTCACTTCGATTAGTAGCATACAGAATTTCAACGTCGATTTACTTCCGATGGAATAGCATTATGTCGTAAATAAGATATGGCATTTGCAATAACATCAGATTTTTCTCATCGATCACAGATACAACTTTAAAATTCTCACAAGTATGAAACATTTTACGCATATTCACACAATTCAAATCTGGTGTTACAGTGTTAGTGTGCACTTGAAGTTAGGTGTGAGTCCACGTGTTTATCTTCCTGGGGCGTCCAACACTTATTGATTAGCTATTTCGGTTCCATATCCAGCCAAATTCTATGTAACTATATCGATTATTGTTTCAGGGATATGGGGTAATATTTAGTGACAAATAGCATAATACTATATACATTTTAAACTCTCTCTTAATTGCTATAAAATTTATTTCTTTCATAGGAATGAAATTTCCTTTCGAATTCATTAATTAAGAAGTTTTACGAGCTTCTCTTAAATCAAGTGTCATTCTTCAAAAATTTCGCTGTTTAAAATTTCTGCAAATTCATCAGTGGCATGTAGCATCTAATGGCGAGAAATTAATCTCTAGAAATAATGAAAGCGAATGTATGCATGTGATGACTGTGGGTTTGTTGGTGCTCTATAAAGCAGACCATTGGATGTAGAGATACAAAATTCGGCACAAACATACTTCAAAGTGTGGGAATGTATACCTCGGAGTTTTTTGAAATTTTAATGGAAATTTAAATTATTTAGAAAACAAGCCAAATGTAAGCGTTTTCAAGCATAACCTCCGCAAATATTATTAGAAAAGATTATTTTTGTATCCTTCTTAATTTCAAGAAAAAAAATCTTTCCTATGATACCAGTTTAATTGTTATTAATGTTCTCCCTAATTTAATTTTACAAATTTGTGAACAAATTAACAATAACTGAGCATAAAAAATTATGCTCAGTTTTTACTTGCTGACTTAATACTCTTTGAGAACGTAAAATCGTATTACTGTGATACTGTATCTCTAATTTTTAAAATTTAAAAAAAAATCATTCCAAAAGAAAATTTGCAATATTATCTTTGCTTTTTTGTAATAAATGCATCTAACCATCAGTTGCCTAAATCCCAGTTTATTTTTATTCTAATTTGAAATCAAGGTGTGAAATTGTTGTTGATTTATTTTTAACATAGGACTACGTTCCTCCCATCTCAGGAAGGAATTTGATTCACACGTCGAAACGCCACAGAAAACGTTGTATGGGAGATCCTCTATATCTCATTAACTATATGTTAAAAATCTAATGTCTTATTTTAGAGATAAATGGTGACAACAGAAGTTAAGAGATAAAGGGTAACAACAAAGTTCCAAAAAATTACCAGCAGAACATGTTTACATATTTCAACAAGTAAGCGATAGCTAAGCAGAAAAACAAATTTTTAAAAAATTCCGAAGAGAAAATCGGAAGAAACATTTTTTCCCCTAATAAAATATTGAAGCCATCACATATTGCCCACTTAATGTATTTTCCCCTCAAGCGAGACTCACTTACTTAAACTACAATGAACCATATATCAACAACAAATGCCACCGAGATTTCTATGCACCTAATAAGCGAGCACAGGAAAATATACAGAAGAAAAATAATATGCTGCAGCCTTTTTCAGAAAGAACAATGGTGGCTTTCTTCTTTGTATTATTTTCAAAGGAAAAAAAATCGAACTGGAGATAGTGAATAATTTATCAATTGTTTAAAAATTTAATACGAAAGGTTTCATTTATAAGTTATTGAGGTTACCTGCACCATTTCCAATAAGAATCGCAAGAAAAATTTAATTTATCTATTTATTTAACTTATTTTAAAAATTAATTTATCAATTCTTAATGTTAGAAATATTTTCGACAAAGGTATTATCATTTTATGAAACGGAATTAGAACGATTTTATATACATTAATTTATTAGCATCTGTTTGTAAAATAATATGTAATGCTTAGAGAAAAATACCTTCAATAGAAATATTTCAGATTGATTCAATTAGTATTCAATTGTATATCAGTATTTTAAATATTGTTTTCCAGAAGTGCGCAGACTTTTATATAGCTTTGAAATCACTATACTTAAATTAAAAAAGAAATATTTAATTAAACTGTCTCTTTCCGTTTCATGCGTATAGAGAAATATATTATTCATCAGGCAAATGTTTATTTGGTTTTGAAAGCACGATAACTGAATAACAAAATATCTAACACAGCGATTTTTATCATTATCATTTTATAACATAATATTGATTATTATCATCAGATGGTAAAATAATATTAAATCCATAGAGAAATATACTTTCAATAAAATATTTCAGCTTGATTCAATTATTAGTTTATTGTATATCAGGATTTTACATATTGAAAAAACGAAATAAAAAATCAAATCCTTTCATCAGAAGGAAATATTTAATTGAACAGTCTATTCCCGTTTCATGCATATAGTATAGGGTAATATTCTATTTATCATTCAGGCGTTTGTTTGGAATTGAAAGCACTATAACGAAATAAGGATAAAATATCTAATAAAGATATTTTTCATTGTCATTTGATAGTATGTTATTAATTTATTAGCATCAGGTGGTAAAATAATATTAAATCTTTAGAGAAATATACCTTCAGTAGAAATATTTCAGCCTGATTGTTATATTATATAATTCTATAGCAGCATTTGAAATATTTATTTGAAGAAATACGCATATTTTCCATAGCTCTGAAGTCACTATACTTAAATTAACGTGGACGATTTTATTGAACGTCTATACCTGCTGTATACCATAAGGTATATTTCCATGCATGCATTCGATTCGTTTTGAAAACACGAGAAAGTACCAAATTAAGTTTTTTTATTGAGTTTATCATAATTATGTATTATAATCACGATGTATGAACATTTATTACAACAGTAACGAAAATTTAATTTTTATTATCTCAATACTTTTCACTTTACATTTTTGTAAAATTATCAATAATATGCAGAATGCATCCATATATGTAATATTGATCTATGTAATATCCAGTTAGACTTTTGACTTAGACTCTCCTTTGTCGAAAAATATGTAAGTCTGTATACGGATATTCTTGGAATAGTTTCACATGCTTTTCTTATTAATCATTTCCATTATCTCATTTATGCCTCCTTCCTAAATGTTTTGGTGAAAAATTATAAAAGCTCATCAACGAAGAATCATCATTTTATTATTAAGAAATACATCTTCTTTTTTGTTAAAGTTAAAATTTGAATTTAGAAAATTTCCAATGGAGAGACTCAAAGGTTCAAGCGTCGTTTCAATCACGAGAAAATTGAAAAATTTTACATGTCACATGGCCCAAGACGTTTGTTCGTGATTGGTTACGCCTACTAAGCGAGATCGTATGAAGCAACTTTTTATCCTACGACCTTATTGCATATTCTTTTCTTCATGCTTGCATTGAATTCGATGTACGCTTATACAATTGCCATCACTTTATCCAGAGAAATGTATTCAAACTTATGTTAATAGTGCAATTTCGATCATTAATGTAATCTAGCACAAAAGATCATATGTCATTTCTGTTGCCTTTTTTATTTAGAAGTGATTATCTGCAGGTACTGTACCTGCGAATAAAACTTTATTTGCAGGTACACTGTACCTACGGATAAGACATTATTTGCAGGTATACTCTACCTACGGATTACTTGTACGGATTCTCAAATTCAATATGCTTCTGTAGAAGTTTTAAAATGTTCTTTTTGTACTTGAAACGTTCTTTCTTTGGTTATGAGATTATTAAAAGAAATATTAATGGTACTTTGTGAGAATTTTCAGTCCCTCATCGCAGACATGCGACGTTTTCGTTTCACATTTAATTTGTTCTTGACAGCTGTTTTTTAATTCTAATCTAATTTTATTGAATTTGGTAGAGAAAATATATTTACTGATTTGTTTTCATTCATAAAATTAAATCTCATGGCAAATCATCAATAAAATCAAATTTCCAATCCTAATGAGTTCTAAAGCCCCGAAAGATGTCTTACGAAATTTTAAACTACCCTTTGCAGTTGACGGAAACCCCAAAGTCAATAGTTTGAATCTGATATAATCTTATTTACAAAATGCAGATTTACATTGACAAAAACGCAAAATTAACCGTCGTTAAAAATTTTAACAAAGGGTTAAAAGCTGAAAAAGGAAACTAAACGACCCCGTACCTCTCCATAACACGGCTGAGTGGCATGGTCGTAAAGTACTTGCTTGCAAACCGAAAGGTCATAGGATCGAATCTGGCCGATAAGTTAAGGTTTCTTTCGTATTCGCAAACGTAAACAAATCTGTTTAAGAATTTGAAGTTTCCTTAATCATTTTTAAAGGCGATGTGTATAAATTGAATTTTTTATTTGATTTTACTCTTTGTTTTCTAAACCTTGTTAATTTTCAAGCATATTTTAAATAACTATATTCTTACTCCCTTTCCACTACTCAATGCTTGCATGTTATCTAAATTTTAAAATGCATGAATATTTTTTTCGAGATCTCTTCAATTACTACTATAGAAGAAAATAACTTGAACAGAATGTACACTGCCTAATAAATAACGTTTTATCCAAAGATACGGTGCTTCCTAATCCCATTTTCCAAAAATAGGTAGAGTTCGATAATAAAAAGCATCTCTCTACATCAGTTTGTAACAATGGATTAAAAACAAATTATTAAATATTTATAGAAATGAAGAAACGGTTTGAATGCAAGTCCAACAATGAAAAATTATGTCTAGAATAAAATTTAAACATCTTTTTAAAATTATTAAGATTAGAAAAAAAATCACGACTACTCATTATTTATTCTGAACAGTAAATCACATTTTATCCGCAGATATTTTAATCGTTGAAACTAATTCCACTTAATCTGGTATAACTAACAAAGTCCATGAGTCAAGAACTCAAAAAGGATGTCAAAAGCACGCAGTGTTCCTCAGGCGGTCACCCTCCCAAGTACTGACCGCGCCCGATGCTACTTAATTAGGGTGAGCGGACAAGAACTGGACGTTGGAGCACTGTACCTGCAAATAACGCTATCCTTTTGATTTATCATGGTTTATTTCAGCATAATAAAATACGTACTTTTTCCTTATGTTGAATGTTATGTTGTTCTTAAATGTTTTTTTTATTTTTAAAATAAAATATAAGATTTATTCTTCAATACTTAAAATTTGAAAATCATTTCTAATATTATATCAACCAAATAAAAATTTGTTTCCTTAGTTCCATTTTCTTAAATGAGAAATTAACGAACTAAATTTACTTAATTGCGAACTGCAGCTTACTAAAAATAAAACTTTTTTTCATTAAAATCTGCCAAATATATCGATATTGTAAAGTGCTTTTAAGAAGTATAAAATTGTACCTTACACTAATTAAAGTATTAGACCTTTTATATTATCTCCTTACATTAGATAAATATGCAAGGATCTTTTTAAAAGATTAGAATGGGCAAAATTCCAAAGTTTTGCTTTAGAATCAGAAAGCAAGCAGAAGTTTTATTTTTTATTCCCTACAATGATGGTAACAGCTTAGTTAAATGTTCATCATTATTATCCATGAGAAACAGAGAAATATTAATCATAAACAAATTTTGAAAAAATAAATATAATAGATTTTATTATTCTACATGTTTTTTCCAAGCTTCCTAGAAATATTTAGATAATGTTCATAATACATAAAGTTCGCTCTTGAGTTAATTGAATTTTGTTCTATCAAAAATAATCTATCAGAATTTTTATTTGCGCATAATACCACTTCTGCACCATTAGCTATTATCCCGTTTGATCTTTAAAATTCTATAAAAAATTGTTTACAGACATTCTAAAATACTTTGATTGTTCTGTTAATTGTGTCTTTAAATTCTTTCAGTATTTAGTTATAGTAGATTTGTAACAAAAACTTCAAATATTTGCAGATATAAAGTGTAAACAACTTATAAGCTAAAGAAAATTATATTATATTATATTTTAAGAGTATATGTATTAAAATATTTAGAAATAACACCAGTAAGAAAACATAATTAACAATCTTGAAATATCCTTTAAATTTTTGAAATGTTAGAATTTATCAGTATCTTGGCGTGGGTATTATATTAGATCAATTAAAAAATTTTTAATATCTGTGTCGCACCAAATATTTTTATCTTTAAAAATAAATTTATTTTTGAAATATTCTGTTAATTTTGCTTAAAAACAAAAACAGTTAACAAGAAAGATTTTTATTTGAAAGTAGGAGTAAATGCTTAAAAGCATATTCTTATCACTATAAAAAAATACATATAAGTATCAGTTGTACGTCATTGTTAAAGTCATTCCACTTTTTGTACTTTTAATGCAAATCTTGACGGAAAATATAAATTAGAGAGATTATTAGCAATTAACAGACTATTAGGATTAACATTACAAACAAAGACTTAAAACATAATATAAAACTAAACAATCAAAACGAAAAAATAATATATAATGAAAATAATTTAACGTAAATTTCATGGTTAAAAAATGGCTTGAAGCTTTCGTTTAAAAAGAAAGATATCAACGCAATTTGTTAGAAGAAAATGGGAAATGTTGAAAAAAGAATATTCTTTCTTCCCCTAAAATCCTTTCTTCCTTTTAGATGAGAATGGGATTTTTAAAATGTATTCAAATTTTGGAAATGTAATCATAATCCATGATGGTTAAAATATGCAATAAAATTACATATGAAAACATTAAGATCTTTGTAGCGAGAATTCATTTTAAACTAAGACGAATTATCATTTTCTTTTGACAATTTGGCCATTTTGAAACGATGAAATATTCTAAGAAGGATTTTTTCTAGATAGAACAAAGAAAAAGGATTTCAAAAATCTCTATCTTTATTTGAAATTATAGAGGCGTTTTCTATCCTTTTGAAAGACAATATATCAAGACCTTTAACTTAGAATAAGTAAAAGTTATCAAGTAATAAATATGCTTGAGTTTAGATATGACATCTTGTCAATCATCGCATTGAGAAAAACATTTTGAGATTTCAGTTCGATGTTTTTTCAGATAGATAAATAATTGTTTTGCTTTACTAGACATATCTTAACAATATATAGTTTTCCAAAAAGCACAACCAACAACAAATAAATGTCTTCACTTTGACAGATTGCTGTCTGTAAACTCTGAACAAATTATTCCGTGGAGATAAAAAGCAAAAAATAATTAAAGCGATGTTAATAAACGAAAGAAAAAACGGATGCATTTCTTATCCCTGTTTTCAAGAGAAGATTTGCTTTTAGTGATGATCTTTTGACTGTTTTTATTTTTTTCTACTTGATACGCTTCTAAATGAGCTTAAGAAGCTGGCTCTCAATAGATGATGAAATATTGCAAAACATAATAAATGGCACATAAATAAATTAAAATTTCTTAAGGTACTAAAATATAAGCAGAGCTACAATAACGAATAATTTCAAGAAGAACTTTTGAAGCGATTATTTAACATCCCATTTACAAAGAAATAAAAATTGTTGGAAATTACTCCATCAAATCTATTTCCATTGTAGAAAATGAAAATAGACTCGAAATAATGAAACATGCCTTCAGAAATAAATTTTATTCCTTGTGAAAACTTGTGTTACAACTTCCGCAATATTATCCTAATTCACAATGAAAAAATGGGAAATTTACTTACATAGCAAAAACTTTGGAGTGTCTGTTAAGAGAATTCATACAGAACAAAGAAAAATCTGTTTCCTTTCTCTATTTTGATCATTGTAAAGCGAAGAAACATTTGAAGTAGATTTTGCTTTAATGGATAAATAAAAAGCTATTTTGAAACTTATACTCTTCAATTCCAAATATTTTGACACTCTCGGTCGTCTTTGAAGATACTCGAAATAAATAAAGTTCATCGAACAATAAATCTGTTGGAACTAATCTATACTTATAAAAGGCAATGTTTGTGTGCGTGTGTGTATGTGTGTGTCTGCGATGTCGAGACGAATTTATCGCATTTACAGCCATGAAATTTGGCACACAGGTAGTCGTAATGGTGACTGAATTCACCTCGTAGCCGGAATTTTAAAATTTAATCTAGAAAATTTCTTATTAAATTTTTTGTGTTGTTTTGGGGCATTTTTGGCACATTTACGGCCGTAGTATCTTTCCTAATGATAGTTGGAAAACAATCCATGCACCATCGGATAGAACGAGCAATTTTCGTTCTAATGAAGTTTGTTTTGAACGTCTAACGTAATTTACTGAATTTTGAAAAAAATTTTAAATAGTAAGTTTTGACGTCTAAATTTTATTTTTGTTATTAAATTTGCTACATCCAACGTTCTAAAAACACTATTATTTTAAAGTTTTTTCAGCTTATAACTTCCCGTTATCTTTTCCCGTTAATTTTTCCCTGGTCAGTTGAAAGATATTTTTCCTCCAACGAATTTCCTCGCGCGGCACTTGCTGTCAATATTGATTAGCTGACGGTGCAGAGCGCAGGATACGTCATAACCTTCAACTGAATGAATGACTTCGATTATTATTTTCGGATTAGATTTTATATTTTGCTTGCTGTAATCATTTTCACGTTCCAGTTTTGTAATATTGTTTTGGATTAACGTACACTGTACTGTAGCGCGAGAAAAAAATAAACAAGAAAATCAATAATGTGTATCTTTTGTTTTGATTTTGTTTTCCAAACTTTTTCATGTCACTGTGGGCGTTTATTTTTTTTTTTTCATTTTGTGGCAGTCCTAATTCCACGGGCAACGCCGTGCGTTCGGCACTGTCTTAACGTGTTTAAGTCTCGCATATTTTACTTGCATTATAATAATCATTTTCACGTTACAATTTTTTAACGTTGTTTCGGATTAACGTACTCTGTATTGTTTATCTACAGTTGAAATGTCATTATGGCGAAGAAAAATAAGCGGGAAAATCAATAATGTGTATTTTTTGTTTTGTTTTCAGAACTTTTTCATGTCATTGTGGGAGTTTTTTTTTCATTTTTTTTCATTTTGTTGAATTCCTGATTCCACGGGCAACGCCGTGCGCGTAGTGCTAGTATTAAAAAATTTTATTAAAAAAATGGTATCAAAAGAAGCATTTTGAAAGCTTATTAGTAGTTTTTATTTTATTTTTTTTAGATTGACGATTTAATTTTGCATTTTATTAGTCATACATTTCAACAAATATATTTTTTCCGAACATCAATAAGAAATTTTTCTTATAATGTCAGATTATTGCCAGCCGAATTTAGTCAAAATTTTGGCTTAAAATAAAATATACAAGGGAAATACCATTGCGAATAATCGGAGAAAAATAATGGGAATATTCTTTCTCATTTTCTGCATTTTATTCATGTTCTGATTCTATTTATCATTATCATTCATTTTATTCATGTTCTTATTCTCTTCATCATCCTCATGCATTTTATTCATGTTCTCATTCTATTTATCATTCTCATGTATTTTATTCATGTTCATATTTTATAACACCTGTATTTTTTGGTTATACTGTTCTTAATTTTAAAAATAAATATAAAAAGTATAAGAATTTCGCTGATTAGGTAGAAAGTGTATGAACTGGCTTGCAAAAGATTTTGATATAATATTAACTAAATAATAAGAGGAATAAATATTAACAGATAATAGATTTTGGCAAAAAATAAACTAAACCAAAATATTCAGAAACTTTACATTAGAAGAGCATGGAATAGAAATATAACTTGAATGGGATTTATTTAATATTGAATTTGCAATAAAACAAAAAAAATCCAATAAAATGTTATAAATCGTTTGTTCTAGAAGGAAAATAGGCTTAAAATAACGACAAATGCTTACGGAAATAGATTTTACTTTTTCCAAAGAATTATATTAAACCATTCGAAATATTATAAGAAAAACTTTGGAGCATTTGTTGTGAGAATTCATTTAAAACAAAGAAAGATTTCGTTCTTTTCTACATCTTGGTCATTCTGAAGTGATGATATATTCTAAGAAGAATTTTCGTTTGATGGATCAATAAAGGGTGGTTTCGAAAAGCTCTTTCCTTCATTTCAAAATATATAGACGCTTTCCATCCTACTTAAAGACTTGGCATCGAAAACTTTCAAACTTCTTTTTTAAGCATCGAATAAATAAAATCTATAGAATAATAAATCTGCTCGGGCCTAGATATGAAATTTCGTCAAACATCGTATCGGGAGAAACATTTTGTAAGATAACGATTCGTCGTTTTCCATTTTTTTTATAAGATTGACAAATAAATTTTGCGTTTTACTAGACATGCGTTTAAAAGAAAAAAATACATTCTTTCTCTGGTACAGGACTACAAGGATGAAAAAAAAAGAATTTTTATAAAGTCAGATTATTGCCAGTCGGCTCTTGTCAAATTTTTGCTCTGAAATAAGATATGATGCAAAAATACGAATGAGGATAAGCGAGAAAATTTAAGTGAATGTGCCTTTTCTTGCAAGAAAAGATATATTTTTAGCACTGCTCTCTTACCTTATCTTCTTATTTTCATCAAAATAAGTGCATATATTTTTTATATGGCACAAAAAAAACATAAAGGGCTTTGTTTATCTGTGGTGTTGAAGTAAGGGATTTTTTTCTGCTGTAGGTATCTTCAAAGATCTTCACGCAGATGGAAAATATTTCTTCTTTCCAAATTTGATTTTATTATGTATTTATGAATATGAAATAGATTCATTTCAATTGGTTTATTTTGTTGAAGGAAAATTTTAATCTTCCAAAAAGATGCAAGCAGCGATACATTGATTTGTTTGCTGGAAATCGAGTTTTTCTGCTGATGATGAATTTTTACTTTTACGCGAAAAATCTATAATATAATCTTTACGTTGTTATATCTAAATCTTTTTTATTTGATACAAACTTTATTTAACTTGATACATCTCATTTCTGTAAAGATTTTAATAAAGGCATGTCTATATTAATTTATACTCTAATATGTATTTTACTAATTATATTTCACATAATCAATGTCTCCATTTTGGTAAAATTTTTACTTTTTTTTATCTATAATTTACACATTCTGTAATTGTAATTTTATAAATGCAGGAATTAATTTTTTACAGAAATTCAATATTTTCCATATGCGCTGACAAATAAGGTGACGTATTATGATATATTAATCTATCCTGTTTTTATTTATTACAATTTAAAGTAGAAAACAATAAACAACTTTAAGTGGTAATAATCCGTAGGATGTGATAATTTGAAGCATGCTTTGGATTCGGGTGGTCTGGCGAAAGAATCTTGGACAGGGAGTTCGAAGATTTCAGATTCGTTTTCATCAAAGATTGGCTGTGTATGCAGCCCTGTTGCACATTAAACCCCAAACAACTCTCTTCTGTGAAAAGCTTGCTTTCACCTCTCATATCTAAGCGGAAGAGTCTCGAACTGGAGGATCATAGAGTTGAGATTCGATTCCCCCAGTGATCGTTTCTGTAGGAAGGCCTGATTGGAAACAAATGACTTCTCGTTCCTGTGAAAAGCTTGCTTTTGGTTCGTGTACCATGGTGGAAGAGTCTGGGATAGGAAGGTCTGGGAAGGATTTGAGATTCGATTCCACCAGAGATGAGTTGTGTAGCAGCCCTGGTTCCCATTTAGGGGTCTATTCTGGTACCCCCGGTTGGGTTGGGTTCCGTTGTTAACGTGTGGAACCCAACCCGACTCCCAACCCAACCGGGGGTACCAGAATAGACCCCTTAATTTGTTGAAGCTAAAGGCCTTCTCGGTCTCGGTGTAGAAGTTACGAGCAGGAACTTGCAGTTCAGATGTCCTTATCATCTAAATAAGATCCAAAATTAGGAGTTTCAAAATAGTTCTCGTATAGCTCCAAAAATAAATGTAATTAAAGCTAATGGTTATTAATTATTAATTAATTGTTAATTTAAAAATGGAATAAATAAAAATTAAAAAAGATCACACTCTGTGAAAGATCAAGGAATTCATGTAAAAGTATTTACACGTTTGATTTGCAATAGCAGAAATGTACTTATTTTTTCCTATATATGTTTAAAATTCTTCTGATAGGTTCAGCAGATTGTACAAAATTCGTAATGAAGATTTATTTCAGAATTAACTTTTATGGCAAAATGTATTCAGAATAATTAACCTAAATGTAACCGATGTCTAATCATGGAAAAAAACTGTATAAACTTGAATATATGTTGAATAATAACAATCTCAACAATTTTAAAAAATTGAAAAAGCATTTTTTCAAGGCAAGTAATCATCTTTTAACATTTGTTTATTACATGAAATGAATTGTTCAATATTTATTGGATGGATCCTGAAACATTTCGTTAGTTATGATGTATTTCTAAGTTTTGTAAAACCGGGTACTCTTGATTTTGGCAATTCTGGCGCTATAAGTTCTCCTTTCAGGCGGACAGATACTGAATTACATTATACTAATCAAGAAAAAGGAAAAGTCATAGTGGCGTGTTGGAGTTAATGAATTCACCGTGTCAGTGAAGGTTTATTTCTTTTAAGACGTCAACTCTGTAACGTTCGTTTGATTTTAAATTATCCTTACTTAATAATCATTACAGTTATAAAAAAACTGTATTTAGTGCACCTTATTATACGCTTACTATAGATTTATACCAGATCAACCAATAAGGATTTAGTCCAATAATTGGACGTTCCTTATAACCTCTGCACTCGCGGTAAAACCGGGTTCTGACGTAAGACTGGGACAGTCAGTATTGATGATTCCTCCGATAAAGACGATAAAAACACATTAGAAGTTTATTGTTTATATTTTAATGATATATTTTCTAATTTAAATAAATGAGAAAGATTAATCCAATGCAGAAACTGTCTTAGCTGGTCCCGCGAAAACTACAGTGACGTGGAGGAAGAAGGCAACTGTTTTACATTTGAATTTTGTAACTAATATTCTTAAATTGCCATATAAAATAAAAATGTCTGCTACTTTTCCACCGAAAATTGGGTTTTTTTCTAATTTCCCGTAAAGTTAACATGTGTTCCCGGTTTCACCCACTAGTGGGGCAAAACCGGGTGGTATGGCTTTTATTTATAAAAATATCATTGGTAAAAAAAGTAGTAAAACTGATTTTTCCTGAAAGATATATTGTACTCCGATAAACAATAAATATTTTAATAAACTTTGACAAGCTCTATGTTGGATAGGTTAGCTGCAACAGGACTTAGGTACCCACTTTCCCCAATATCATTTAATATTTATATAGCGAGGAAAACATTGATGGTACTCACAGTGTCAAAGAAAAGAAAATTTTCTAAGTTAATTTCAATTTAAAGATTTAAAGATGAAAAATGAAATTCTTTTTATTTGTTTCTAATGTTATTTCTTATATTACTCTTTATTTTTCAAGCATTTTAAAATGTAAATCCATATAAAACGCATATTTCTTATAAAATTATACGTGAATATTCAGAGACCATTATCAAAACTTCCTTAATTTCATCTACAGAAATAAAGTATATACTGAATATTAAAAGCACCCTCCACTCCTTCATGGCAAAATTCTAAAGTCGGTAAAAGAATTCGCTAAGAACTATTATCGTCAGGAATCTGCTTAGAACCGGTTTATCTATTGATAAGAAATCGTGAGAGCCTATCAAACCATCGTGCACTATAAAAGAAAATTCTCACATTCTTCTTTTGAAAAGTTCGATACGCTAAGATATAATGAAAAACATTTTTTTCAGAGAAAAGAAACAACAGGACATAAAATATACTTCACTTAGTTTCTAAATTCAAACTTTTACGATGTTTCCTACTATATTCTAAAAATTATTGTTAATAAGCTTATTGATAAGATTTAAAAGGAATTAATGAAAATAACAAAGACAACTTTAAAGAGCACCTCTAAGAATTATATATATATAATCTGTGATGCAAGTAATTTCGAAGAAAAGTATGATATAAGTAAGATTATATAGATTGCATTCGATAATAGAATTGGACAATGGAGTCTAATATGAAACAAAGAAAGCATCTGCCATATGAAACGAACAATCTTGCTTCAAGATATTAATAAATTTCTTTTCTGTGAGAAGCGTGACTTTTTTGTAACGAATATTTTAAGAATTAGAAGTGAATTCTGTTAAATTTGTTCGTATCCTTTTGTCATGTACTGTACTGTCTTACAAAAACAGCTGATATAGATTCCAAGATCTGTTTCCATCTTCGATCTGAGTATTTCTGGAACACACGCACTACTTTTATTCAACAACTAATCAAATGATACACAGAACTCTTTCTCATAAAATCCAAGAATAACTGATGCTTTTGGATTTAGAACAACAGTAAAACCAGCCAAGGCCTCATCCGTGCTTCATTTAATCCCCAAGAACATCATTCCGATATACATTGTCTTTTTCTTCATGGATCATAAAAACATCTTTAAAAAGCCTAAATACAGAAATATACATTCCGAATACAGTCAGAAATACACCATACATGAAAAACAGCCGCTACTCTCTTCAATATCACGCTGCAGATGAGCAAGAGAATGATTTTTTTATACTCTCGAATTCTATTAATCAAATGAAAAGATTGTGGGTAGGAAAATGGAATAATAATAACCAAAAGAGATTGGACGGAGATTGTTCGTGGAATTTTTTTTATCCGTTTGGCCCAATAAGTACTTCATTATTGTTAGATCTTTTCTCCCGATAACCCGCCCAGAGACATAAATTTTCCCTAGAAAGATAGTCTTCCTATTGTACATACTTTTTTTATTTGATATAGAAGATTTCCTTCAGATGTCTTAATAGTCCAGTAATTTTTCTGAATTCTAAAGTGTTTTTAAGTTTCTTTTTCATTCTTTCGCCATGTTTGGAATGAAGGAAATTTCTAAATGTCAAATGAAACTCTAACTGAGATATGATTCAAATAAATTAATGCAATGATTTTTTTCATCGGTTTATCTTCTAAAGAGATAAAAATCTTTAGAATGTCTTTGTACAAATGTTTTTATATTTATTAGTGCAGGGATTATTGACGAAAACAAAAATGTCGTTCTCTAATTAAAACGTTTATTCCAAAACAGCTTTATTCTGTCATATATCAACACTACTTTCATATTGCCAATCTGATAAAAATAAATTTAGAAAAAAAACAAAATCGCCTATTATTTAATTAATTAAATTTTATGTAAAACAAATATAAAATTAAATATAGATATGACTTTAAAAATCATTTGCAATTGATATCAAATTAAACTCAATTAAACAAAGATAATAATATAAATATTGCTTTTATTATGGAGATGCTAGATTAGCTTTATTAGCGTTATTAAATACATTTGGGTGAGTGTTACGAGTCTTGCTTACTAACATTTACTTAGAAGGAATGGCAAGAAAAAGAAGAAAAATTATGCATTTATAAAAGAAAAAATTATTTCCTTTTTAAATTTTACTTTCTCGTTTAGAAATTAAGTATATATAAAGTTTTGTAAACGTTAGACATTTCAACTTCATTGTTTAAGTGAATGGAGTCATCTCTTTCTGTCTGTGAACACAATAACTTATAACCCGCAACACAAATGAAATTTGGAATGTGATCTATTCACTAAAATGTGATATGCGTATTTCAAATATTGGAAAAATCCGTCAAAGGGAAGTAATTCTGTCTGTTTGTCCTTCCGTGTTCAATAAAACATAACAACTCAAAAATCCACCGAGTTTGAATGATTGAATTTGGCATACATTCTTATCACAGAATTTGTAGATTTATATCAAATATTTGACCAAATTTCGATTAAATACGTCAGCAGTTACTGTCTGTCTGTTTTTATGTCTGTGTGTATGAATATATTATTATTCAAACGCGTATTGAATTAAAGAAATGTAAATTCATACGCTTCTTTAACACCAGAATTACACCAAACAAGATTTGGTCCCGATCGGCACATAAGGGAAGGGACCCAAAATTCATACTAGATTGTCTTTACAATACTGCGAAATATACCATTAATGCCCAAATTAATTTAAAGTATAGATTTGAATAAATTTATACATAATTTTCTTTAAAACACTGGGAGTAATTTAACTGTGAAGTAAAATTTAGTTCGACGAAAAAAATTTGCTTTATTCTTTTATAAAAATTTAAAAATATCGGTGGGAGATCATTTTTAAAACTTTTTTACATAAATATTAGAGATTTTTAAAACATAGTAAAATATCAAAAAATAAAAATCACTCTCTAGTTCCTTGTATTACTTCATACATAAATAAAAGAAAAAAAATTACGACTTTTTGAATTCAAAATCTGGGAACTGTTGGTATATCCTTTCGAAAACTGCTTAGGAGTTTACAAATACCTATTGACTTCATAAGCAAAAGAGAAAAAATGGAATGCATTCGGTTTAGCCAAGGAATTAAAATGCAACTGTCCTATATATAGGACGCTGGCGTTCGCGGGTAAACCCTAATTGACGCTGTATTGTGTAAGTAAAGGAGAAAGTCGAGTATATTATCGTCATTTATTGTAGCTAATTCTTGTTAAAGTTAACACATCGTAGAGAGCTATAAGAACCAAATAACAGGTGAATGAGACAATACCTATGCGTCTTTGTCTATAAAAAAGGTTTCCACGAAATTAAACAATTTTCCTTTCAAATATAGTTTCAAAATAGGATCGTAACAAGAAGTATTTAATTGAACACCAAGTAGCTTTCGTTGTACTACAGTTTGCGTTGTCACTGGCTGTAAATGAAATTTCTATTGAAAGACAGACTTTGATGAGTAGGTACAGTCAATATGTTAAATAAGAGCATTTATTCATCAGTAACATTCTAAAGTGACAGCGTAATTAGTGATCAGAAACTGATCTTAAACAAAAAGGTGCCACAGATTATGACCAACGTTCTCCCACCATTTTAGGCATTTTATGAGACATTCTAAACAAGTTTTCTTCGAGTTTCCTGGAGATTACATTATTAGCTCAGGAGTATTTAAGTGAAGGCCATGTGCGCTATTTCAATGTCGAATTGCATCAAACCTTAAATATGCACTCTGCCACGTAGAATTATGTGATCTGCATTTTATATCTACAGGGACATTCGGAAATGATAGCTTAGTTTCGATTGGAGCATAGGGAACAGCAAACATGATTTTACGTAAGAATATATGATTGCTAACATAGGCATGATCTAGTTGATTGGGATCTCTATTTTTAACTTCTGTTCATATCATGCAAAGTTGCCTAATTGGTGCAACCGGATGTCATTCGGCAAGGTGATTTCACAGAAGTATCTTGAATAAGTATGAATTTCACGAATTAGCTTATATGTATATAATATACGGTTCAAAGTTTCCTGCTTACTGCCGCTTGTTGTCATTCGATAAGTTGATTTCAAATTAGTATCAAGAACCGAAGAATGTTTCATAAATTAGTGTATATGTATCTAACATACGGTGTAGCAGGAAAAAGCGGTCGGCACACACGCAGTTTCTTCTGCAACCTTTCACAGCATCTTAGTAAACACCAGATTTATCACCCATAGATTTCTGTATTTTTTAGACGAATGAGTATGGAAATCTTTCCAGACAAAACAGTTGTTGACAGTGGCAGGGACTTTGTAACACAAGTACCACTACCTGGCCAAAAAAAGTCGCCATGGGAAATAAATATGCAAACGCATAAGAGTCCCTGACTGACTCGGTAGGTAGTACAGAGATTTAAAAGGAGGTGCTGCTAATTTATCCTTTAAATAGTGCTAAAGTAATGTGCAATTGATCATTTCTGTAACAAGTATGTGTGAAGTTTTACAATGCTGTAGGAAAGATATTTACGATTTTAAAAACAGTCAAATTATTGGAATGCATCAATCAAACAAAGCGACTAAAGAGATCGCTGAAATTACTAGAATTGGCTTGAGAAGTGTACAGAGCATTATTAAAACCTGGAAAGCTAGTGGTGAACCGTCAACATCTCCGAATAAAGGCTGATCGCAAAAAACTCTCACGTTCTCTGGACCAAAGATATCTGAAGCGACTGATGTAAAACAAATCGCACAAAATTAACTCTTGAACTCACGGCAATGTTTAACACGAGACATAGGGGCATATCAACATGCACAATGCTACGAGAACTTAAAAAAATAGAACAGAACCATGAGAAAATCACTTGTTTCAGTAATCCAACCGTATGAAACAGCTCCAATTTGCTAAGCAGCATATAGATTGGACTGCAGTGAGGAAATATCATGTGGTCTGATGAGTCAAGATTTAGGCTATTACAAAACGATGGATACACCAGAGTTAGAAGGGGACCTGAAGAAGCACTGGACCCTTCATGCATAGTGCCTACTGTGCAGGCCAATGGAGACAGTATTATGATGTGGAGGTGCTTTAGTGGGTCTGGTCTAGGATCAGCAACATTATACGACACTAAAACGAAGTCGCAGCATTACTGATCAGGTCATCCCGTAAATTGATTTTTTTTCTTCCCTATGGAACTCTCTTATTCCAGGATGATAATGCCAAGATCTACCGATGACTAATTATTCAGAATTATTCGGGGAACAGGTGGACTTATTTTCCGACACGAAATGGCCACCACAAAGCCAGGATCTTAACCCAATCGAAAATCTTTGGGATATACTGGAGCACTGGTCATGGGATAGTTCGTTTCAGTTTAGTGTCTCGGTGACAAACTGCTACAAATGTGGACGACAATAAGCGCTGAAACCGTATAGAATCTTATTGAAATAATGTCACACCAAAAGAGCGCTAAACTCCAAGCAAAAGCTGGCCCAACGAAATATTAAGGTAATCGACTTTTTTTGTTTTGGCCAGGTAGTTTATCTTCATTCTCCAGAAACGTCTATGAAATGTCGATCATTTTGTAAGTTAATCGTCTGCTCAACAGACACAGGAAATCTTACTGAAATTTACAAACATTAAACTTGGATAGATTAGGGCTCATGTCGGATACAGCGATAATGAAGCAGTGGACGTACTTGTCAAGAAGGCAACACAGGAGAGAATCCCCACATACGTCCCAGCACAAAGAAAGCATATTAAGATTCTGTTTCAAAAAGAGTCCATGATCAGCTGGCAGAAAGAATGGGACAATGGTGAAACAGGCAGGAGTGTTTAGAAAGTTTTGCCTAAAGTCAAAACAACTCCTACTCCATGGCAAAGGCCCGAAACAATATTCGTCACGGGACACAGCCCATTTCCGACATACCTTAAACGATTCAAAATCGGAAACAGCGATTCCTGTCGTATATAGCGACCCCTTACACTATGTACAAGTTGCCTGTTTACAACCTCATACCACCTACCTAGCAATACCTATCAATACCGTCAGCAGACATAGAACCAC
The DNA here is from genome assembly GCA_013235015.1 of Araneus ventricosus. Lineage (NCBI taxonomy): Eukaryota > Metazoa > Arthropoda > Arachnida > Araneae > Araneidae > Araneus > Araneus ventricosus. The sequence continues at coordinate 37,337 of BGPR01002919.1, forward strand.
TTTGGTGGAAAAGAGCTATGAACAACAACAATTTTAGGCGAAAATCAGAAAACTCATCTATCTCATCACCGTAAACGAAACACTCCTTTTTTCGAAAGATGGAGACAACAACTAGCCACCGACTCAATTAACCCTAGGTACTCATCTTCACTCTTCTCCCATACATAAGGCACCACCCTGTCAAAGTCAACAACACAAAAACTTGAAAGAACTAACAGTTATATTACTAACTATTATATTCTTTTGTTCTAAGTGTCCTCTTTCCTTATCCTTATATATAAAATGTAATTTGTTTTGCTCTGGCTTTTTAAATAAAGTTTCACGCATACCCAACCAACCGACAGGAAGCCGTCCTGCCTCCGAGTTCGAGAGTATGCTGTTTTGTTAAGTTAAGTCAATGTAATGAGGCATCCAGACCTGTGCTATAGTTTATAAATCGGAACATTAAATATCTGCTGTAATCATGTAATAATGATGAAGACATAAATTTAATTTGACTTCTCTCTTGCTTGCACTGTTTGCTTTCATTCATTTTCCGGCATATTCCAGACATATTTCCATCACTTATGGGTACTTTATTACTTTCCAGGCATTTCCACCCTTCAAAAGAATGCTTGCGGCCACAGTTTTCTGCAATAGATTGTAGAAAACTGTGATTACCTATCTATGCAAATCACCCTATAGATATATATTCTGTTACAGAACGCGTACTGACGTAATGAAACACATGAAATACGGATTATATATACAAAAATTTTCTGTACGATAAACGTTTCAACTCAGTTTTCAGGTTTCAAATTTAAATAGGTTACTTTAATTGAATTCAGAGATACATTAGTTTTTATGAATATGTCTGCTAAAAAATGCTTAATTAAAATTGCGTTTTAACTCGCTATAAATTTCTTTTATCTTCCAGCTAATAAACTTTAATTCCAGAATTTTCTTTTGCTTACTTAAAAACTATTTTTCTAACAAGAATTAGAAATCTTAGAAGCTTAGAAATCGAACATCGTAGAACTTTTCTTTTAAACTTTAAAATGAAGAAAGTTTTCTTTCAAACATTCTAATATTTAATGGTTAAAGAACTTTCGACTTTATTTTTCCTATGTAATTTCATTTGCTCTTTCAGAAGTTCTTAGATCGCTAATGTACATTGCATAATGCAAAAGTATTTTTAAGAAATACAAAAATTCAAATAAACAAAGTTTTTCTTTGAAACAAATTTGCTTCCTCTAGCTTTGACAAATCTGTGGATTGAACTTTGAACTTTTCAAGTCTTCTACAAAAGTAAGATGTGTCGTACAGATTAGCGAACGATTTATGGAATGGCACAAAATAAATAAATGGAAATTGCATTTCAAATAAATTTAATTTGCTTTCGAATGTATGTAAAGCAAATTTTCCAGATTTCATAAAAAAATTAACCAAAAAATAACTTTTTTACATTCATAATATTAGAGAAAAGTAGTTTTTCAAAATATCGATAAAAACTTCAAATGCGGTCTATTAATAAACCAATTTGATGTCGTTCAACAGCTTTTTAAAATTATAAGTATTAAAGCGTAGTTAAAGTATTCACATGCAAAGTGTTATCTTTTTAGCAAAGTGTTACCTTTTTCTGCAAAAAAGTGAAGTTGTTGAATTAACCCTCCAAGTGGCTAATCATTTCCAACGAAGCTTCCTAAAGTGCGCCTTTGCCTGATCACAGATCTTTTCAAAATATGTTATTATATACTACACCACATATTTGTAAAAGTTGCAAATTTTTCTCTTTAATTTCTTTCATACAGTTGGAAAAGAAAGGTCGGAAAAAATCAGCCATTGCAGGTCAAATTGCAGTTACGGATAATTACAGGTCAAATCGGCCTTTTTTGTTTCGGCAGGAATTGATCAGTTTTAAGCAGTTATTTCATATTCTTGAGAATTTTATTTTCTCCGTATTAATACTTATCGAAGTCAATCAGTCAATGCCTCAAGCAGATTATTAAATAGGGAATGCATTAGCGTGAAAAGACACGATTTCAGTAGAATACAGGATAAAAAAATAATTTCCCCTCTTTTAGGAAAAGACAACGCCATACCTAAAACACTGTTCAAAATCTTTTCAAAAGGGGCTGAAAAATTACTTTTGTCGGCTAGGTGGTTTAAAGTTAAAAGTGCGTAAGTTTTACAATCGAAATATTGAAGAGGACAGTCGAATGTATGTGAATAAATATACTTATAAAGAATTGCGTTTTATTTGGAAATGAAAGAACCATAAATAAACAATTATTGCAATTATTTCAAGAAGAAAGGCCTTCCTAAAACATATAATTAAATATCTATTACGCTATAAAATAATTCATTGTATATAAAGAGAAGCAACCTATTATAGCCATCCATATTATTTTATAAGTAGAGAGCACCCACATTCCGAAATTAGCAGAATTCATTATGAAGTCAAAAATAAATTTCATTGAGAATAGAACAATGAATCTTTCCTTTCGGATTTTGAATCAAAGCTCTTGTTCTCCGTTATTCAAGCGTTTGCCAAATCAAGTATTAGGATTTCAATAGTTTTTTCTCTTGAAATTCTGCATTTATTTGCATCGGTACGGCTGACGATTTTAACTAACCTTCTTTCAATAAAAATATTAATAAAGGGAATTATAAATGTGGAAGAGTAAAAAACAATAGCAAACAACGACAAGAATTTATAATTCCCTTTATTAATATTTTTATTTATTTTTGTACTTCGCAATTTTTTTCGCTTACCAATCAAATTGCTTCTATTAATTTTTGTCTTTTTAGATATTCATACTTTTTTTGTCTTTTTAGATATTCAATACTTCTTTCAATAATATGAACAATTCTCATAATTATTTCATAAAATTCCATTTATATTTGTTTCCGTAATTGTTATAAAATAAAAGATGCAACTATTTCGTTCTAATAAAAATCTAATAGCAAGTGCAAATTATTATTCAGCAAAATAATTTATTTTGGAAATCCTTTGTGTAATTGCCTTTATTTCCGAGAACATGAAAGTTGTTTCAATATGAAGAAAAAGAGTGATAATCATTAAGGAATGATTTTTAAAAGAATAGTATTCTAATCTTTGATACAAAATAAATGCTTTGTTTCCGTGAAAGGCGAATATGAAAGAATAATACTTAAAAATTGCATTATAACTGAAGAATTTGTATCAATTTTGCAAATTGCATTTTATTTGCGTCAATGTTTACTACTATTTTTATATGCAAATAATTTAAAATCCTACAACACTGTAGTGTCTGTGATAACTAAATTTTTTAATTAAATTTCTGAAAATTTTCAATTCCTTAGAAATTTTGTGGTTTATCCAAAACTTCGAGTCTCTTTCTAAAACTTTTTATTTTTCATTAACTGAACACCGCAGTGAGCTTAAACAAACTTTAGCACCTTAAACATGCATGAGACTTTCAATATATTCATTCATCAACAGTGAATGATTTTATCCAAGAAGATAAGAACTTCTATCAACATGATGAAATTTCAAGCTTTCAATGGAGATGTGATATATTTTGATTAAACTGTTAAAGCTTTCCATACATATAATCGTTTTTCATAAGATAAAAATATCATATTTCATTATTTTCACTTCTTTGTTGATAATAAAAATAAATCCAAGAGAGTACTTTTTTTAATACTGTTGAAATTAAAAAATAATATTTAATACCTTCAACGGAAGCTTCAACATCGTAAGTTTTCTACCAAGAAGACAAAATCCATTTTTTGTGTAAGCATTAAAATTTTTTTAACCGTGTATTTAGATCTCACTTTTTAAACATCTTTTCATAATGTTTCATCATTTGTTGAGATACATGGAGATTGAAACCTATGTGTAAAGGAAAAGGAAATTCAACGTTTCAAGCCACTGGCTGGGTTACAAATTGATTGTTTAATGGAACAAGAGCAAAGTTGGGCTATTGTGCTGCAAACTTCGGTCAGTAAGGTCAATGAAAGTGAAAT
>BGPR01002919.1:41336-106773 GCA_013235015.1 Araneus ventricosus
AAGTGCAAGTCTGGTGTACTATAGTAAAATCAGGAAAGAAAATTTTTAAACAAATACTTTCTTTAAAAATGAATAAAATACATGAAAAATAATTGTTAGCAAAGGTTCACAGAATAAAATTTAAACAGCTCTTTCATCAGAAAATGTGTCTAATTACGCCAAAATAACGATTCAATATATAAACCAACTGATGGTATAACTCGTATACAAATAATTATAAAAGCAAGATTTCTTTAAGCGAATGAAGTTAGCAAATTTTCCAACTTCACTCTCCACTTAGGAAATATAAACGCCGATGGAGATGATTTTGATAAAATTATTTATACAATTATTATTTACAACTTTTCTTAACCAAAACACCATTTGACATTAAAAGTCTTAATTTCAAGTATTTAGCACATGCACACACATATTTGAAAAATATGTCAGAAATATTATGCTTACTTCAAACACCGAATATAAAAAAACTCACAGCGGCATCTGTGTATATGACAGGGATCGGGGAACTTTATGCACTGAAAAACCACACTAAATTTCGGCAGTTGGGCAAAAGGCCGCACGAGCAGAATCATTCATTGTTCTGTAATTATTATTATATTACAGACAAGTATATTATTTCAATGGCAATTGTAAATAACTGGTAGGGCCACATAAGAAATTCTAAAAGGCCACAGGTTCTACACCCTGGTATATGCAATTTAAACACAAGAGTTTCCTCTTAACATTAAGCTATTTTCGAAGATTTTGTGGAACATGAAATTTTTTATGGGAGCCCAAATGAAAGCTTGTAGAGGTCCTTAAAAGTGATGCATGATTCAACATTCACATATCGGTATTTCATCATAAAACTGTTAAATATTTATATCAATATTCTGTTCATTATTATTTTTATATTGAGGTAACTGAAGCGATTGCAGTATTGAGGAAATCGTTACAGTTTTAAGGGTTTAGTTTAGTTTAGTCGAGTCATATTAACGTCCCGTTTTGAAGCAACACGAGGGCTATTTTGGGACGGACCTCGCAATTTTGAACCACGGTCAGATCACGAGGACGACACCTGAGCTGGCACCCCCTCTCCAAACTTCCAGGACGTTTGGCCACTACGTATGATTTAACGTGCAACAGGTCCCATACAATCACAGATCTTCAGTGGAATCGGGTTTCGAGCCTGGAATCCTCCGTCCCCAAAGCCGAGACCTTACCACTAGGCCACCGCGGCCTCCTACAGTTTTAAATGAACTACTAATGTAATTAAATCAAAATTTATCTGGAAGTCCAGTTGTGAGAAGAAATGTCTTGAATGAAAAGTTAATGAAAAAATTCGAAAAATAAAAGTATATTTGAAGTGACCAAATTGACTGACCCATCTATAAGATATTAAGTCTGAAATTATTGAATTTTAAAATTAACCATATACTTTTCTGTTTATATTTTGAAGATTTTTCATGCCTTACTGACTGAAAACTCTCAGCCTTTCTATACAGAAATGAAATTAAGAGTGTACGAACATTCCGGTATCTCTCTGCTATTTTGCCATAATCGCCAGAAAACTTTCCCATCATCTTCTGTGTCACTCGCAGGCTCTAAATAAATGAAAACACGTGACAAGGCCATTAATCTCGCGTCTTTCCAACGTAACAATAACATCGGACTAAAGAACGAACGCAATTTCAATCAGTCTATCAATTTGCGGGAAATGTTTTCGTTGTAACCTTTGCGCAGTTCGGGATTTCGCAATAGAGCCTTTCATGTAAACCATTAACTGGAATACCATCAGCAGTGTTTTAAATGAGCGTGTTTAATACGGGACAGACTGTGCGCCCTTCGGATCCTTGTTTTCTTCGGAATTCCAATCATGATTTTCTTAACTTTATCTAATAAATTAATCGAAGGAGCGATTTAAGGGAAGAAGTACGGTAGCAAAATTAGAAGGAATTTTAGGATTGAATAATCTTTAACCCTCTCACACGCAGCGAGGCGGTCCCGGGAGGTCTAAAAATACCCCCTTCACTGCGACGAAGGCCGGTCTGAGGCGGTTGGCTTCTTTTGAGGGAAGGTGAGGTTCTGAGATCGCGTAGGACATAAGCGCGTTAGGGGGGGTCCAATTATCCTTGCCAACCACAGCCCATTTCCGTGCGCCTTAAGCGAAATTTACAGCAGGGAGTCGGGTGGTTGAGTAAATGACCCATCCAATTTATGTCTCTTCCTCCCCAAAAGTCCCGGTTTATAAGGTCTAAAAGTTCCCCCTTAACAGCGACAAAGGCTGGTCTGAGGCGGTTGGCTTCTTTTGAGGGGAGGGGAGGTTCTGAGATCGCTTAGGACATAAGCGCGGAAGCGGGGTGTCCAGTTATCATTGCCAATCACAGCCCATTTCCGTGCGCCTTAAGCGAAGTTTACAGCAGGGAGTCGGGTGGTAGGTAAATGACCTCCCACGTTGGGAGAGTCCAATTTATGTCGCTTCCTCCCAAAAGTCCCGGTTTAAAAGGAGCTAGAAGAAAAAACTCGCCTCGGTATTAAAGAATTAATGCTGTGAATCATTTCTACTTTAACCACACAACGAAAGTATTCCTAACGATTGTTACATTAGATAAAAAAATAAATCTGTTTTAACACCACACTGTACTAATGCGCAAAAAATGCGTTTTTTTTAAATTAATTGTTTTCTGCCTTTTAGTCCTCAATTTGTAATTCGTTATTCTAAAGAGTATGGAAACTTAAATCAATTTTTTCAAATTCACTTCCAGATGCCACCACATGATGGAACCAAATTTAATTAAATGAATAGTTTAACTAATAATTGTGTTCTGAAAATATTAAAATAGTATATTGTCTTCAAGTATATCTCTATGAGCCCTATCCCGCCTCAAACCGCCCATTCGATAGAACCCGGAAGGCGGTTTCGGGCGCCTGGGTGAATTTTTTTCGGAGAAATGTAGTTCCTTTCTTTATTGACAATTTATAAGGCAACCATAGATGTCGACCTCCTGGAATTTCTGTAAAGAACGTGACTATTCCATTCTGTTTTTGTGAGCGAAAATTCACTCCAGGTTTTGAGGCAATGGAATTCTCAATCTAGCCGGGTTCGAAGAGATATACGTGTACAAAATTTCAAAAGTATAGATCTTCAGGAAATAAGAGGAAAAATGATTACAAAATTCCCGTTCTATAAGCATGAAACCAATCAAGTTAGATAAAAGAGTGTCAGAAAGTAAATACACAATGAAGTATTTAGCAAAAAGTATATTTGTAATCTATATACGTGACGAGATTTGCTTCGTTTATTTCACTGAGAAATCAATTTCGTTCATTCCCACATGATTATTGGCTTTGACTGCAATTAAACTGAAGAACTATGATTCATACTTCAATATTGCATGCCATTCCTTGAATTATGTGTAGAAATTTAATACATAACATTATTCTAATGTCATATCAACGTATATTTTTTATTTTTCACATTTATTCTTGCTTGCCTTGTTGGTGACAGAGGGTGAATAGTTAACGAAGGTAATCCATTCCAAGACGATGTTAGTTGCATGAACTGTTTGTTAACCGATCACTGATTTAAAACAGATTTTCAGGGGATTATATTATTTTTTTTGGAGAATCTCCAAATATAAATATTTAATTTTATAATTTTTCACTACATGTATATACGTTAATTTTCGTATCCCTTTAGCTGCATGGTCTTTCTTAACACTCTGACTCCTAAGGAGGCCGTAACTGGAAAAATTTGGAGTGAAAAAAACATTGCACACTAATGTATTTTCTATCTAAACATTAAAATATCTCGTAATAGTTCTTTCGGCGGTATCCGAATCGTTCATTATCTGAAATGTTGGGCAAGCAATCCCGCACACAGTGTTTTAAGTGTTTTTATGTTTTGCCAACATTATCTGATTACTTTCAGTGAGTAAGAAGAGCAGCAGTATGTGTTATGTCTGTTCACTGAAGCAGCTCTTTCCTCAAAGAGATGTGCTAAGCCAAAAGCCCTTCAAATTATGACACTGGCTGTTACACAGCGACTAAAACCAGCAACTTAAAAACAAAAATACAAGGGGTTTTAACTAAGTTAATTTCATAAATTAATAAGTGAAAAAAGAAAAGGATTATTGCTGTTTTTAGCATGATGAATACTCTTAAATAAAGCTAACTATACATACATTATCGGGACAGATATTTTGATTACTTTTAGTGAGCATGTAAGAGCAGCAGCATGTGTTATGTCTGTTCACTGAAGCAGCTCTTTCCTCAAAGAGATGTACTAAGCCAAAAGCCCTTCAAATTTTGACACTGGCTGTTCTGCAGCGACTAAAACAAACATCTTAAAACTAAAATTCAAGGGTTGTTAACTAAGTTACTTTCATAAATTAATAAGTGAAAAAAAGAAAAGGCTTATTGCTGTATGTTAGCATGATAAATACTCTTAAATAAAGGCAAATATAAGATTCCATAAATGAAAAGAATTAGTAAAGAGCACTTCTGGGTAGGCACTCACGAAACTGCTGTTAGATCAAAAAGTCATACTTTTCTACATCTGATTCATCATTTAGAGCAAATGCAGAAGTAGAAAAATCAATAACATTTTCATGAAAAACATGTTTGTTTGCAGAAGTATTTTATACGCCTTTGAAGCAGATATTTGCAAACTACTTCTTCAAAGGTATAAGATTACGCTCATTTTTTTTTGCATTAATTTCTTCTCTACACGACAGAACATCGCATGCAATATTGCTTGAAGTCGTTATCTTTTACATAGCAGCTATTTTCATAACATTTTGCTTTTTCTGGTGAATAATAGAGATTATTTGTAGAAAACATTCTATTGTATGAAGAAAATTTCTAAAATGGGATGCAAAATTGGGATACAAGAATTTTAACATATGCAGAAATGCATCTAAGGCCACAAGCTAACAAATGTGATGTTCGCCCTCATGTTCAAAATACTTGTTTCTTATTTATAAATATATGTCTCTTGAAAATTAAGTTAATTTACAAATTTACTTCATGCGGAATTTTATTTTTCAATTTTTGTGAAAAGGTGATTTTCCTGCTGCTCTGAAGATGTTTCATTATTTTATTTCTATCATCTTCATTTATTTTTTATCTATGTGTTTTAAAATTTTTAGAACAAAAGGTAGACAATATGGAAAATTTTAAACTTAGATTAAATGAAATGGAAGAAAAAAGTTTATAAAAATACATTTTATTAAGATATTAAATTGTAGAATAATTTTACTTAATTGTTTTCTAGTTTTTAATTTTTTATGTAAAATTCACTATTAATATTGTGGAATTTTAAAAATAATTCTCCATTTCAATCTCAGGTGGTGCACAAGTATTAAATCTAAATTTAATTAAATTAACCGATTAACTCATAATTAACTAATAATATTAAAATAGTATAGAAAACACACAAACATATACAAAATTTCAAAACTCAAACATATCACGTAGTGAGTGAAAACTCTATTACAAAATTGCATTTTTACAAACATGGAAAAAGTGAAGTTAAATTAAACTGTTTAAAAACATTTCGCAAATCTATGATGCAAGTGGGAAAAAATAGTTTATGCATTAGTAGTGAAACTTGATAACGCCATAAGAAATTGTGAATTCCGAACAAATGACACATAATAAGATTTGCTGCAAACTTTATGTGAAGAAAAAATCCATGAACTGATAAATTCTTTCATAATGAACTATTATTTACTACTTTTGCTGAGCGTACATGATCAATGATTTGAATATTCATCAAAAACAAACAATTCCTTGCTGTGAAATGTATAATCAATCTGTACCTGTTATATTATTAATAGCTAATTAATGCATAAAACCAAATGTTTCCTACTCAGTATGAATTCTGCTATCCTTTAAACTGACGGAAATACTTGAAATTTCAATGGTCGACTTTCAGATGGAACTGAGCTTTGTATCATGTGTGATATGAGTTATTAGCTCTATATACAACTGCTTTGAAAATTTATGACATCTAGTTGAAATTTATACACCATTGAAGAGAAAGGCGTTTGCTCTAGGTTTAGAAAGCGTAATTATTCTGAATTACGAGGATGGATAAAAAATAGTTTACAAGGGTAATAAAAAATTATTTATTAACCTTGGATAGAAACTACTAAAGGGAATTAAGATAAATATTTGCCAAACAATTTTTCCACATAATCACCAAATCTATTTAGGCATGTATCTGAACGCAGGACCAACATGTTTAACCCGGCTTGGCAGAAATCACATCCTGTCCATTGGGCCAGTTCTCTGCAACTGTTTTCACATTATTCTCTGCAACTGTTTTCACATTATTCTCTGCGGAGAACGTTGTTCCAGATAAGTGTTCCGTCAATTTCGGGAAAAGGAAACTATCATTGGGCCATCGTGAAGTGTTCCGACGCCCTGGCATGTTGAGTAATGGTGTCAACATCCTGCATAACAATACCCATACTGCCAGCAAAACTAAAGAATTGCTGCGAAAGTTCAAGTGGGAAGTCTGGAGCTACCCCCTTACCGACGAGAATCGGCACTCAATTTGGATTCCAAAACTTATCTGGAATAAGGTTCTCTTCAGACAGTGATGTGGAAACAGTTGTCGATAACTGGCTCAATGGACAGGACATGATTTCTGCCAAGCCGGGTTAAACAAGTTGGCCATGCATTCATATAAATGCCTAAATAGATTTGGTGATTATGTGAAAAAATTGATTGGCAAGTATTTATCTTAATTCCTTTTTGTATTTTCTGTCCAATGTTAATAAATAATATTTTATGACCCTTGTAAATTTTTTTATCCATCTTCGTAAATGAGCTTTTAAAACAATTCAAGGTATGTGTTATCTCAAAAAAATTAATAATAAAATACCAGTATAGCATTATTTTGGGGAGGTGGGGACATAAATCTTACTGTGAAGTAAAATGTTTTTCTTGCAAAAAAAAGAAAGAAAATATTTTTTTCCGATTCCTACAAAATGTATTTTCGCTTTTAGTATACATCTTAAAATATCTGAAGACCCAAGCCTGAATAGACAAATGATTTATTATTTTTCTTAAAAATAATTTTCAAATTCAAATCACTAGAGTTGATTCATATAAACTTCATTAAATGTTACAGGTGAAGAAATTGTTCGTAATTATTTTAAATGTATTGATTTCTTTAACAGAAAACAGCATCATCTATATTTATTTATACATTTGTCGTAAAATCCTAAAAAATAATTTCTATTTTACATTTGTTTTTAAATTTCAAATAAATATGCTGATTATTTTATTTGCAATTTCATAAGAGTTGCAATTTTTATTTCTAGCTAATTATTCGAAACTATGTATTTTCAAATAAGAAAAGCTGGCTTATTTTTTATGAAATTTAAAAAAAGAAACCTTTCTATTTCTGAAATATAAACAAATATACTTGACTTTTGAAATGAAATAAATTGAGTTTATAAACAAAAATGACCAGAAGAGGTTTTGAGAAGCATTTTAATTGTTTACATGATGTTTTATCAAAATTGCACTATTTCTTCTCATTCATTTGTGGCAAAATATAGACTGCAGATTTGTTTCGAATTTAATCTCAAGACTTCCGAAAATTTGTTTATGACGGAACCTCGGTTAAGGAGAACCTCACATAACAAACAAAATAATTTTTAAAAAAATGACTCACTTAACGAGCGGCGTTTCGCATAACATGTGACGAGAAGAGAAAGTCCCGGATTATGGGAATGCTAATGTAATATCCACGGAACTTTTATGTTGCCTTAATTCTTTTCAAATATGGTGTATAATGACGAGTTCTTATCAAACATGGTATAAAGGAACCAACCTTACTCTCAGAGAATATTAGAAATATTACTTCCACGTCGCTTCCTGCCTCAAAATGATCGAAAATGCGTGGGAAGAGGTTTCGAACTGAATCCTAACTTCTGCTTGTAAGATGCTTTAGCTGGAGAGTGTTGTCGAATGTGACATTGAGGAGTCTGAGGCAGTAACTGTGGAGCCTATAAAATCAACAAGATTGCGTCTTTGGCCAAGATCAGTCGATTGGAGGTGGATAACAATGATATCGATGAGCTGGTGGAAGCCCACAGCCAAGAGCTGACCACCGAGAAGCATATGGAGTTGCATTGTGTTTCACAGCAAGAAGTTATGGAGGAGAGTTAGTGAAAGCAGGAGGAGAAGGCAAAAGCAAGGCAACTATCTTCTAGCGCAGTAAGAGAAATGCTGAAAGCACAGTAAACTGTTGCATCGTGCATTGAGAAGCATCACCCTAATAAGGCAGAGGCTATGGCGCTACAAAGTTAATAAATACTGTGTCGCATTTTCGCCAAATTTTGATATTGAAATGATGATGAAAAACAAATGTTTCTAGACAGCTTCTGACTAAAAGAGAATCAGGTATGTATCATAATTCATATAAAAACTCAAAAATTCTAATAAATCATTTAGAAAAAAATAGTAAAATTTTTAAATGAAGCATTGAACTCAATCCTGCTAATCACAGCATGTATTATAAATAATAATTTATTATTTAGATTTTTTGTTTCGTTTTCTGCCAATCATATCCTAATTCTATGTTGGAAAAGAAAAAATTATGATGATTAACGTTCCTTAACAATCTGATCTGTAATTTTCTTTGAATAAACGCTATACATAAAATTTCATGAGTATTTTTTTCGGCACGGAACGTATTATCTCATTTTACATTAATTTATACGGAAAAATTGTTTCGCTTAACGAGCGTTTCGCATTACGAGTAAGCTCCTGGAATGAATTATGCTAGTTAAGCGAGGTTCTACTCTATTTTTCTATCCTTAAATGCGAATTGATTATTACTTTCAATTTTTTTATCTCAATTTATCGAGGATAATGCCCAAAGGAAAAAAGTAAGAAACATTTTTTTCCTAAATTGGTTTCTTGATTTTACCATACGCAACACTATATGTTCATATTTGATTAAAAAAGAATTTTCGTTTAAAGAATAAATACGAAATATATTCTCCTGTTTTGAAGAGTTCCATAGTAAATCCTATATATATTTTTATATTTTCTTATCTTGAACATACGTAAAAAAATAGCATTATATAAAGGCGCGTATACAATTACAAGCCGAACGGTTCCCGAACTGTCCACGAGCAGCTGGTTTACAGGTATAGATCGGGTTTCTGGTTCGACAAGGGCGGCTTGGAAACCGCTCTCGTCGTCGTCTTTAACGTCTAACAAAATCTTATCGGCTTTTTGGCAAACGGAAAGGGAGTTGCAATTCATGTTGGGACGTGATCAGGAGTAGTTCGCAGATCTCCGCGAAGTTCCTTCGAACAACCAGGTCAAATATGCAAACATAGAAGTAATGCAGAGAGCTTCCAAATGCTCTCACATCCCCTCCATTGATGACAGATAAGCGATGATTAATGGTTCGAGTGGCTCTTCTCATATTGTTCGTGACTTGTCGTCCTGAAAATAATTTCTTCGAATGGTTCGCAAGCGTTGAAAAAAAACACCATTCGGATAGCAAGTGTACACACGTCTAAAGGCTCCTGCTACAGTACCAATGATTGTGGAACCAATGAATGTGGCACTGTGGTTCTAGCAGCCCTATTACACTTCTTAGAACTTTGTTATTTATTTTGTAGATGGCCATATATCAGAAGGAATCTGGTATAGAGCAACTAGCGGTGGTGTGATGTTGAATGAAAAAAAAAGAGCGATAAAGAAAGTAATGGCATGTCATGCCACGGATTCCTCTAATCAGGCTCAGAAGATTTTGTTGGAAGAGGTTGTTAGTGGAACAAAGATTTAGTATCGATTCTTTATGGAACTGATTATATATGTTGCGAAGTGCAGATTTGAGATGGCGTATTGACTTCAACAATTTTATCATAGAATTTTATATTTATTTTTTCCATACATTAATTTACTTTCCACGATATTGCAAAGGCATCCACCAGATTTCTTGTATATGATTCTCATAGTAACGATCGTACAGTTTTAGAGGTCATCGGTGAACTAGAAGGAAAGTTAATAGAATTAGACGAGCCGATTTTCGACAATCAGTCAAATTCTACGAGAGAACATATTCCCCCTTATGGTAAATTCAAGTTGTATTAAAAATGAATACGTAAATGTGTAAATAAAAATAAAGAAAAAAGTTTGCTGATTTTTGAACGGCGGTTTAATAGATTGGAATTATGGGTTTCGCCTTTGGTGATGGGCAATTCAAGTCGCAATTTCGTTAATACTCACTAATTCTAAGTCTAGGAAAATAATTAAAAGGGCATATAAATCATTTCCAAATTATTTAGGAGGATCTCAAGATATCACCCAGCGATCTGAGAAAGATCTCCTGCGTCTAACGGAGGGTCAAATAAAATGTCAAATAATTTCCGAGGAAAATAAAGCAACATGAAAGAATTTTTTTTAACAAAAAGGAATTTTGGTGTTGTGAATTTTAAGATTATTTGATTGATAATTGTAATTTATTTGTGCATTTAGTATTCAACCCATATAACTGATTTTGAATAAATAGTTAGAACGAAGATATAAAAGAAAAATATTTTTTATTGGTAAATAGAGCAGAAAAAAATTGACTTTATAGGGATGAAAATAAACAATGTTGAGTTCGCACCCCTACAAAAAATAAAAGCTTTTTCTGCAGCATTAGATTCTGATTCTGATATAGCAAGTTTTAATGAACGCTTATCGGATGAAAGTGATTATTACGTTGGTTTCGAAATGAAAGGACTTGAATCTCGGAGTGCTTTCCTAAAAGATAACATCACAATGCCCAGAGTTATTTAAGTTTAATTCTGCAGCCCATTACTATTACGGGTATGCTATTGAAACTGAAGATAAGAAGCGAGCACTTTTAATTACGTTTTCCGATATTATGCTTTTTTGATTTTAAATTTGTAACGGTGTAGAAAACTTTCTGAAACTGAAATTAAAAATAAACTATAAAATATTTTTCCCTTTTTCTCCTTGCGATTTTAAGTTTCTATTGTGATGAAACAAAGCATTTTAAAAGAAACGTCATTACAAAGCAATTTTACTATCACCATCAAAAAGAGGAGAATGTATTATCTTTCTTTCGCTTATTTAAACGATTAAATGGCTTGTATAGAAGGACAAAATATAATTTCTCAAATTAAAATTATGTGCATGTACTAATTTATTGATTTATTTCATTAGTTTGATTTTAGAAAGCGTTTTATATATTACCTGATTAAAACATTTGCATATTTTCTATGTACTATGTAAATCTTACAAGGTGGCTGACATTCTTAATTATCGAAATGTGGGCGGTTCTCAGGCTTAGTGTTGATTCCATAGAAATAAATTACTCGATACATTTAACTATTACATTATTCTAAAAAACGTTATATTATTACAGGATTTATGAAGAATTTTTAATTAAAGATATGTATAGTTAATTAGTTCTATCGGATGGCATATCATGATTCGTCGTTTTAGCCTTTCTGATGCGTCATTGTTAGACTCCGTCTGTCGTCTCTCTAGTTCTATCTCCTCAGCTGTCCACGGCGATGGCAGTGACATCTACCGTCATTCAGCTAGTGGCTAACATAAATACATTCCGAAATGTTATATTTGTCGTCTTATATTCTGGTAGAGGATGCAGCCATCTTTCTTTTCAGATTAACTAAGTGGTGTTTAACTTTTGAATCGATGCTACGAAGGTTGCAAATAAAGTAATGGAAATACGGATAGTAAAAATTTATAATGAACTTACAAGCAAAATTGCATTACATTCCTTCAATACAAAAACCAGCAAAGTTCTGTACCTTTTTCAAATGTCTGGAAGCTATAGGATACCGTTGGCAAGGTGTTGTTTGTTGATGATAGCGACGAAGAGTTGTCTCGCCATTTCTTCAGTTTGTTCAACGCCGTTTGATGTCCGAGACCAACTTCACGGATAATTCCCGGACAATCCATCTACGATCTATGGGAAGGAGACCACTCACGATGTCAATCTGATGTTGAGGGATGGATGGCAACTTAGGCGGTACAAATCCGCAGTCTCATTCAGACCCGCACTAAACGCTTTGACCCATCGTGTAACCTTCCCATACAGTAACGCACAATCTCCACAGGCCTCACGTAAGACGTGATAGCATTCACATGCATTTTTGCTATGCGCAACCTCGATTTTAATCAACTACAGCTGATCACCTTTTGTAAGCATGCTTTAGAGAGGTAGAAATAACACTATCCACTTCAACGTCGCACAGTAACTACTCTTCTAACTGGATAGACTGTTATGCAATCTACACATCGACAACAGTGCCACCTCACGAATTTTCTGGACTACGTTGCCACAACTTTACTTACAACCCTCATATTTCTCCACTGAATGAAAAATACAATAACATATAGATTTAAACATGATAAAAATGTGTAGGTCATACAATTATGAATTTTTTTCTGGATATTTTACCCAAAATAAAGGCTTTGGAAATAAACTGATTGCAAGTATGTGACATTTTCATATATGTATAGGGTGTAGCTAAACTGATGATCATAACTTAAAGAGATGATGGAACTCGCCAAAACAAACAGCTTTCACAATGCAATATGGGGTCAGAGAACATATGGCGACCCACGAAATGGCACCTTCTCTGGATTAACCACGACCACTTAATTTGCGACCATTTTTTAACAGACCAGCTAAACGGAGAACAGTACCTCACCTTCCTTCAGCAGGTGCTGCCTGATTTAAAACGAGATGGATTTTCTCTAGGAAAAGCTAAAAAGCATCTTCACCGGAGAAACTAATCGCCGGAAGTAGCGTTGCAACTGCAGACGTTTTGAAATGCTTGGTATCTTCCGACGTGTACGCAACTCACTTCGCCACCGATGTATTGCACCTCGATCATAATGGCCGCTCATTTGAACATTCATTGTAAAGATTTCGATAATAAAGAATCTTTGTCCTTTTTTCCGTCTTTTCTTTTCTCCATTTTCACCAAGTAGGAACCTTCTCACGGCTCGCCACTTACATTCCGACACCACATTGTTTTGTGAAAGTTGTTTGTTGTGACGAGATCTATCCATCTAACCATCATTTCATTTTCACCCTCGAAATTTGATGAAAATATTGATTGTACCTTACTTATGTCAATTCAAGTACGTTGGCCTTAAATGTTATCTATAGTTCGGCAATGGATTCCGAGACTACCACCTTTGGTCGATTTTACACCGGAAAGGGGTGTCAGGCAATGAGTCATATAACCGCATTTCCGGAGTTCTTTGTTAGATAACGCTCAGTAAAATGTAAGCATCGCCCTTCCATTCTTCGGTTCCCCCCTATTTTGATGAAAATAAGTCCGCCCGGCACATGCGCAAAAGTACGGAGGGTTTCCGAATCCGTTGCTATACAATACTCTGGATATTATGAAAAAAAATCAAGATTTTGTATCCTATGTGACAAGCAGGAGTAGGAAATAACCAACGTATATGACAAAGTAACTATCTTTTTCTGTAAAATAGCAAATTATAGTTTCTTTTCGATGACTAATCAATAAAAGCGTAATATTCTAAATAATCAAGTGCGAATAACCAGAGTTTATAGAGCAAACTCTTTTTGTCGCAATCAATTCTTATCAATTTTTCAAAAAATCGATTTCTTAGTTAAGCTTTATAATTCCGCTTTACAGGGTTTTTTTATGTATAAAATCTTCCTTCTGGAAAATTCTCTCTTTCCAACATTCTTATATCATTAACAAACCTGTTTAGCATTGAAAAAGCGTAAATATTAATCATTTAATTTTAAATGTAATATAACAACAATTTTCTAAACTAGTAGAACACGACTTCCTTGCAATCTTGCACTAATTTATCCTCTAACATATCGTGCATAGGAGAGAAAAATAATCAAGTTTTAATAAATAAACCAATTTTAGAAAACCTTATATTTTTCTTAAAATGTTTGTTTAGTCTTATCATAAAGCGAAGTTATGAGTTGTTTTCTACCAATGAATTTGCAATTACATTCAAAATTTATGATGTTGACGACAATAACAGATATTGATTATTCATTAAGCGAACATAAAGATTAAAAAATTCATATTGTTTTTGGTTTTTTTCTTTTGTTATTAACATTTTTAGTATAAAAAACAATTTCTTTCTTTATGCTGTTTTTTTACTTATTAAAATATTAAACATAATTATTCATCTAAAAATATATTCTTGTCTTGAAATATAAAAATGCTCGCAATAATTTAATTTGTTAGATTTAATTTTAAGCTTAAAAATAAAATGTCTTGCATTAAGAGAATTTTTATTTTATTCTCTAAACAATTGTTTCAGAAAATGTCACGAATTCATTTAGATAATATAGCTAGAGAATATTCGTAGAAAAATATTAAAATGAAGTAATTAAATGAAACGAAATTTTGTTTCCTCAAAATTAAATTTCCCTTCTTAAAAACAATTCATGTCGCAAGTTTAAGACATACTGAAAAAGAGTTTTGTGTAGTTTTCTACGGAAAATAAACACCATTTTTCATATAATTTTTCTTAATTTCTTTACTTTTTGTTTTTGTTTCAAGCTGTTGTGAATTTCCATAATATAAAATTAAAATATTGAAAAAAATAAAGAACTAAAGCTTTTTATGTGTATAATTTATCGTTATATTAAGAAACAAAAGCACATAAGGGATTATTTAACATGTAAAATTATTTTAGAAAGAAAGAAAATATTAATAAAACTATAAATACTAATAAAGAATTTTAGAATATCAAATGTTTCTAGGATTAAACTATTTGAGATCCTCAATTAAAATGTAAATCTCTTGTTCCCCGTTTGTCAGAAACTGAGGAAATGAAAAGTTTTTCATTAATTTAATATATAATATTTCTGGAAAAACAGCATTAATTTTCTTGAATAAGAAATGTTAAAGCATTTTTTAATTATAAAGGAATGATTGATTAAAAAATAAGAATTTAAGTGAAACATAATTAGCTTTTCTTTCATTAGTTTTTGATTTTATCATATCCAGTGGCGAATCCAGGATTCGGGTCGGGGGGGGGGGGGCTAAGGTCGTAAAAACTTTGTATCGACGTGACGAATGTCAAAAGCCTCATGCCTTATGTAAACGAAAACACTTTAACTTTATAGACTTTTCTCACCTGACAATAAGAATCATAAAGAACACTACAATATGATGAAATAATTACCCAAAAAGTGTTTCCGACCGTATGAATGTACGAGTGGAATGATAAGAAAAGTGAGGATATTTTGGAGTCTATCAAGCCTGGAAGAAATGCTGTCACGTTTTTCTTATTTATTCATTTATCTTTTAAAAAAGGGAGATTAAGAATTAACAGTTATGGTGATAATCAAAAACTCTCGTTTAGCTCTGGGGGGAATGCAGCCACATAGCCCCCCTGGATTCGTCATTGATTATACCAACATAAAATGCCAGAATTTTCTTTTTACTACATTCACATCGTTTGCTGAAATTTCATTTAAATAAATTGAAATATAAATATAAACTAAATTTATCGTCTTGAGTCAGGAAGCAATTAAAATCCTAACATTCAAATTTCATAATTTATTATTATTACAAAACCAATTAAATTCAGGTATCTTTTCTGAGACATATACGAAAAGTTTCGCTAATTCATATACTGAATATATTAGAGCGTTTAGAATGAGACATGCAAAGTTAAAATGAATTGCAGGAACCTTAATGGGAAGGATTTTATGCAAAAACTATTTTTATATTTTATTATTAATTTTAAATTTAAATATTTGCTATTAAGATAAAATAATTTTTCTTCATGTGTCTAATTACTGTGTTAGGCCAATTATTTCAAACTGTGTGGGAACTTTAAAAGCAATATTTCAGTGAAAATCTATTAATTAAGAAACAACTTCCTTGAATTCATTTCTACAACGTTTATATTTAAAAAGAACTGAATTTTGAAATCATTATCATCTAAACATAAACTCTGCAGTTCATTCTCTTCTTCAAACAATGGCTTCCCATTCTTTTAGTGTCTGAATTGTATTTTTACACACTTTTATTTAACTTGTTTCATGTTTGTAAAAGTGGAATTTCGATGTCGATTTTTCGCTTCTTTCTGATGTGCTAGAATTACGAAATTTTTTGCACTAATGTATTCCTAGTAAAATATTCTATTTTAATAACTTTTGAACAGAATTTAATTATGAATTACCAGATTAGATTCATTAAATTTTGATTCTATGCTACATGCGACGCCTGGTAGTGAATTTGGGACAAAATGAATTTCAGATCGTATAAAATATGTAATAATGAATTACAAATCAAAGGCAAAAAGTAAAAGAAAATGAAAACTGAAATCATTCTGTTAAGGAATTTCAAAAAAAATTAAAGTCAAATCATATAAAATACGTGAAAATGAATTACGAATTAAAGGCAAAAAGTAAAAGATAATGAAAACTAGAAGCATTCTTTTTTATTACATTAATAATTATCCACCTGGTAGTGAATTTGAGAAAAAATAAATTCAAGATCGTGTAAAATATGAATAATAATGAATTGCAAATCAAAGACAAAATATTAATAGATAATGAAAAGAACAAACATCCCTTTTCACTACTTAATAAGAGCATGTTTTTAAAATCTCTTTTATTAAGATATCAAGAAAGAGAATGTCTTATAATTCCTGAATAATCTTTCCCTTCATATATAGTGTACCCTATAAAGTCCGTTGTCATCCCAATAATTTCTGAACGGCAAGAGCTATAGTTATAAAAGTGGATTCTAGGTATAGTGAAGTTACCTGGCGCTACCCAAGGAAACCGCTTACAGCGCTACCTGGCGGCAAAATTCGGAGTTAGCGTTCTTATCTCAAAGACGGTACGAAATACGGGGAAGAAGTCAATTACAAAGTTGTTCAGCATCATCGAGTTATTACGAAAAAACAACTTGCGCACAAAAATGATACAAATGAAAAACATAAAACGCAAATTTGTTTGATCGCGTTGAACAAAACTGCACTTGCCGGAAATGAATCTCATCTATCTGTCATGCTCAAAATGGTGTCCTTCAGCAACAATACACATCTAGACACGGGACTGCACTTCCCGCTGCACATTGTACGATATAGCAGGTGACACGCTAGCACGAGCATCTGTAATATGGTTTCGAAGTTCCTGCAATGTTTGTGGAGGGGTTGCATACACTCGCCTTTTGATGCATCCCCACAGAAAAATGTCCAATGAGTTCAGGTCAGGTGAACCTGGAGGCCATACTACGCAACCACCATACCCGATGACTTGTTGCTGGAATGCGTCCCGAATGTACTGTTGGACACTTGATACCTTATGCGGAGGGACGCCATCGGGTTGGAACCATACATTCCGGAGGTTACTCAACGGCAAACCTCTAGAAAATCAGATATTGCGTCTTTCCTTTTCTCTTTTCTCCCGCTTTATGTCGCATTACAATTTTGAGAGTTGCGAACCAAACAAATATGCATTTAACGCCTTCTATTTTTAACGTTACTGTATGGAAAGTGTCTTCTCTTACAAAATCAATGATGCTGAACAACTTTGTAATTGACTTTTTTCCCGTATATCGTACCGTTTATGAGATAAGAATGCTAACTCCGAATTTTTCCGCCAGGTGGCGCTGTAAGCGGTTTTCTTGCGTATTGCATGGCAACTTTACTATACTTAGACCCCACTTTTATGGCTATAGCTCTAGCCGTTCAGAAATTACTGGTGTGACAACGGACTTTAGCGGGCACACTGTATACAAAATATGTTTTCTAGCAATATTGTACAACATTCATTCATAAAGTTTCAAGCAGCTCAAGATGTTGCATAATATGTACTATATCTTCACAATATTGTAAAGATATTGTAAAAGAAGTTTTGGAATATCTTTGTGCTAATAGAGATAACTGAAAAAGTTTTAATTGGCCGAAATGAAGTAATAATATATTTTTTAAAACGGCTATATCAGAATTGACAGTTGTTCAAAAGATCCATATCTAGTTTTGTTAAGCAAAGTGTAATATCACTTCGGAAAGCTATTGAAAATGGGCCTCAAAATATTTTACGGGTGAGTTTTGTGCGGATATAGTTATTTTCGCTTCAGGATGTAAATTTTGATGCTCTAGTGTTAAATATTACTAAAAGCATGCACACAGAAGAAAGCCTTTATACACATCACCTGTACTGCAAGCAAGCAAGGGGTACCTTATTTTAAGCTAAAAATAATAAAAATGAAATTTCACAAATCTCCATTTAGAATTTTATTTTTCAGAAGAAAAAATGAGCAGCTCCTTATGATACGAATTTGATTATTTCTCAGTTTTGTGAAAAATCGTTTTAATTAAAAATTACGCAAGATGCAAAATTTCTCGAAAACCAGAGGATAACAGAATATAAATGAATATTATGCTGCCCTATGAAATTTCCCATTTCTTAGTAATATCCATTTAACTAATTTTCGAAATAATTGCTTACGGAATTCACTGCAACTTTCTTAAAAGATATAATACAACTTAATATATTAAGTGTTCAATTTAATTGGGAAATTAAGGATATCAGATTAGATTTTACAAGCATTAATGTCTTGCCAGATTGTAATTTTTCCAGACTTTCATTATGAGATTTTGTTCCTTTATATTATGAAATTAGAGAGTACATTCTTTCACCATTACTTATTTTATCTTTTCTAATTTTAATCTAGTATAACTGAGTTACTCTTTTTTGTTTTATTTTCTCAGAATAATTATATCAGGCGAAATAACTGGGAAAATGCCATTCTATACTAATAGATAAATGCGAAAATGTCTTTACTTTCTCATATCTTTGAAGAATTTATCGTTTATGTTGTATGCCTATGTTAAGAATATTTATATTTTATGTATACGGCTAAGCAGAAACTTTATATTGTTAGTAAACCACTAATTAGTAATTTTCTTAACTATGTATGAATAGATATTAAAATATTGTAATTGCAAACACAAAATATTTAGTTTTCGATAATATAAATTTTATAAAGTTTATACTTGAAATATATCAGAAAGGTAAAACTGCAAATGAAATGTATTATTTTATCCACAACAAATAATTATTTCAAAAACATTTTAATCTTCTTAAAATAACCA
Source organism: Araneus ventricosus (assembly GCA_013235015.1). Lineage (NCBI taxonomy): Eukaryota > Metazoa > Arthropoda > Arachnida > Araneae > Araneidae > Araneus > Araneus ventricosus. The sequence goes on from BGPR01002919.1 coordinate 60,465, forward strand.
GGAAATTAGTAAAGGAGAAAAATCATTTTTAAAAGTTAAGGAACTGAATTCGTAACGGAAAAATTGAGAAATTAATCATAAATTAATTTTAAAAAATCTATAATGTAGCAAATTCATTTTTTTAAATGAGAGAATAACTCAAAAAGTTTTTTTTCTGATAGATAAAGCGCCGTTACGGCGCACTAAGTTTGTGCAATCCAACATAAGTGTCAAAATGGCTACCATGCAGCAGAAGTCACGTCTGATATGTCTCTTGCTCCAAGAAAGCGAATCGATTGTAATAGTTCAAATAATTATTCTGTTAAGAGTACGGAAATTGTCGGTCTCCAACTAGGAATTCCATTAAGCGTTGGTATGAGCAATTAAGGAGTGAAAGCTTCCATCACTGATGCACATTTCCTGTTTTCTTTCATTTCTCATACCAACGATTGATGAAATTCTAAATTTGGAGGATAACGAATAATTTTAAGTATTTTTTACATGTCGTTAAGCGGAAAAAGAACTAATTAATATCATTGGTAAACCTCTTCCCCTGATGAGTGGTTTGCCATGGTATTTTTTCCATTTGTCAAGTTTTTGTCACATTTTTTCGTATGTTTTCACGCTTCTCGTTTGCATTGTTGTATTGCTTTCCTTGCTGACGCAGCTTTTGCGCGAATGCAGAAATAGGTTTCTCCAATGAACGCATTATTTTCTTGCATTTTTGTGTAATTTTGTATTTTTTTATAAAACTTGGTGTGTGTTTTTTCAACTTTTGTTATATATATATATATATATATATATATATATAATCTACAGTATCCATCAGGCTAAACTTTTCTGAACGGTTTTCCATGACTTTGTTTACGCTAACAAGAATACATATTGCACTTTCTCCTGAGAGCGATTACCATTTTCTCTTTATTTTTACCATTGCCCAGTAATAACCGCCATCTATCTCAAAATCCATCTATCTCAAAATATTGATACTAAAAAAAAGTTAGTTTTCTTCATTCTTTTGCCACAAACTTTATCTTAATTTACACTAAGATACACCCTTGCCTCCAGAGATAAAGTTCTCCGGTTTGCAGTTGGATGGGCGTGAGTAGCGAATTTTTATTGATTCCACAAAAAAAAAATTCATTGAGTAGATACATGTTTATGCATAAAGATAATATAAGAAAAGAAAATAAACAAATAAATTGATTATAACAACTAAAATAGCTTCTTGTTTCTGTGCTGAGTATAAATATTATAAGAATGTTTTTCGAAAAATTAGAATTTATAGGATTTTCATTTCCAATATTGCGAACGATTTACCTTTAGTGGTTAAAAAGTAGCTCTCGTAAAATTTTAATAAGGACCATATTTAACTTAAATATACAGAAATTGAACATTTAATAACAAATATTGGAAATAAAGCAGTTGCCCTGTAGAAAAGTAGCTTAATTTAATCAGAATGCAATGAATGAGATAGTATGGAGTAAATGGTGTCGACAATATAAAATTAGAGAAGTACCCAATAAACATAGATTTGGATGTTAACTGCAGTAAATGAATTTGATTATAAAAAAATTACAAATTGCTTTTAACCTCACCTGAGGATTGATTATTAGAACTTCTTCGTTATAATGTCATCAAGAGCTATGGTTTACGGCTTTACAAAAGACAATTGATGCGCTGATGAATTAAAAATAATCTATATCTAAATAAATTAGACACTGTTACAGTTACTGGAACTTGGTGCCGGAAACATAATGGAAATGTCTATTAATAATTAATAATTCGTTGAAGAAAACTTTAGTAAATGTATTAGTTATGAATGTGCTATATATTTAAAAGTAATATCTTGTTTTGTTTATATTTTTCTACCACGCCCTTGTAACAGGAACAATGTTTATCAGTTGAGGTGTGGAATTCATTAATTTTTGTACCGAAATAGAAATTATGATTATATCAGTACAGAACGGCTGGTTATTATTACATGAAGAATGGTGATGATTGCCAGAGCAAAAGCCACAGATTTGGAGCTGACTTAGGCATTATTTGGTTACATGTCCATATGTTTGACAATAACATATACGTTTTACAATAATTACATCATTACTCTCTCAGAGAGAACATAGTCCAAATTATTGGGATAGCCCTTTTTCCTGAAGATTTTGAAATCTTCAGCTGGCGCTTGAAGTACCCAATTTAGAGTGCTTTTCTCTGCCCCTGAAAATTTAAATCTTACTTAAGAAGATGTTTTATACACATAGTATCCATTACTGCCGATTCGATGATCATCCTCTATTAGTTTTGATTGTAAGTTATAGACGATGATGCTTGGATGCTTTTTCGCAGGCATCTTTGTGGAGATGTTAGAGGTCAGGGTTTCATTCGAGTTTATCGCTTCCAGAAGTTTCGAACGAACTTCTTCATTTTGGAAGGAGATTGCTATGCCTTTATCCTTATTGATTTGATATTTTTAATTTTGTAGTCCTTTGTTAACAAAGATTCTGTAAGGAGGTCTTTAACTGTGATGTTAGTGTTTAGAGAATTAGTATCTTCATTTGAAAAGACAAGCAGTGTAGCTGGTTTGTCCTTTTTATCTTATGAAGAGTGGTGAAAATTAGTTTACTGAAGAATTTGATTTGGAGAGTTTTGATGTTAGCAATGTGCTTTTTGTGCCGATTTATTGACTAGAATTTGAACAGACTTGGACGATTGGAAAGGATTTACTCTTTGTTGCAAATGATTGGTTTGGTCGTGGAGAGAATTTATTATATTTTCTGCATCTATTCTTAAATTCTCCGGAATTCTGTGCATGTCGTACAGGATGGGTTGGATTCAGAATTTAGATCTTTTGGAAGCGAGATGGAACTTGGTCTGATTTCCTCTGTATGATCTTTTACGCTAAAAGCAACCGTCTCCCCTTCCGATGGTGACCTGAAAAGTTTTTCCCATGTTTTTAGTCTGTTGACAGATGTTTAATTAAGTTATAGAGAGCTTGTATTTCTTTACAATTCAATGTATCGAGGAAGCCAATTTTTTCATTGTTGGGACGGAAAATATAAATCCCATAGACTCCTTTTGGTGGGGTTTGGATACTTGATTCTACCGAAGAAAGTGGGGAAGAGAAGATAGCAAGATTTTTATCTATGTTTAATTCACTGGACCATTACGATAGCGCCTCATCAATGTCTTTGGACTTTTTGTCTAAAACAGGGAATAATTTTTCTATTTGAGAATTTATTAGACTAATGTCTGGCAGTGATTTCGGCTTTTCCTTTGATTTTGGCAAGGAACTCAGTACGGAAGTATTAGCCGATGTCGTTTAAAAATTTGGATTTCTTGTGGCTTGAGAGGGTGTTACCAACTGTTCATTGGATGTATCCAGTTGGATTTGATAGTCTTCTTGGCGAGTGTTCGAAGTGTCATTCGCTGAAGTAGAGTCTTTGCTCAAGGCCTTTGGAATTGTCCATCGTCGGTGTAAAGTCTTTGCTAGAGGATTCTGAATTTATCTCAGAAGCCCCGGGTTGCACGTATTGACTGTTTATGGGAAGATGAAGGAGGAGAATTTATAGATTTTATGTTGGTATTTTTGGTTGCAGCCGTCAAGAAATGCTGGCATAACAATATTCCAGCCTCCGAATCGGCTCTACTAAGAAAATCGTCACAGATGTGGTTTGCACCCTTGATGAGTGTATTATTCCAACCACAGGGAAAATACCATATGAGTTTGTTTCCTCTAGAGAATTTGCTCCCCCTTTTAAAATTTTTTCTTGTCATTTTAAAATGAAAACTATTTGATGAAAAATAAATGTTGCTGCAATGATGTTTTTTCAAAGGCGGCAGCCCCCCTTAAATTCCCTTCCCAGTCGAAACCATGCAGAGAAAGGGGAAAAAGCAAATCCATTTAGCTTTATTAATTTTAAGCATAGTTAAGTTCACTGATCACATACAATATTATAAATGTGGCAGAGATGGGAGCTAGGAGTAAGTTATATAAGCACTCACCGTTGGCTTCTGGGTGGCGCCTGATGTTTGGTTGACAACAACAACAACTTATGGTACACAAGATGGCCGGCATTGTTAAATAACATTTCAGATATTATTGAACGTTTAAAAAACACTATGGTAATATATGGTTGAGTTAAGATAGCGAGAAAAGATTACAACAAATGAAAGTACCAAAAATTTACATTTTTATGGCATAAGTCTCCTAGGAACAAATTAATTACAATTGAAGTTATTAATTATTAAATATTTAACATTAAAAAATGTTAGTTATTCAAGCTTTCATCCTATCCTTTCCACTAACGTATATCCTGTTTCGCGACAAAGTCAAAATTTTTGGCGAAGGGCTTCATTTAAATGATTTTTAATTAAATCGGGAAAATAGTAATTATTGGGCTATACCTTTGAAATTTAATTTATTTTAAAGATAAGCGTTTTAAAGATATAGATGAAAAAAAATGTTTGAAAAATATTTTTAAACTTAAAAGTTATAAATTTTTAAGAATGATAATGAAGTGCTTTTTGTGAGAGTGGGTGCTTAAAATGCTAAAACTTTTAAGATTTATAATTTAGATTAAAAAGTTTTGTTTCATACTAGTCAGAAGTGTACCCGCTATTCATTATCAAAATTTTAAAAAGTTTACTTACGAATTTTATAAGTTAAGGGGATGGAAACACGAAGGTTGAAAGAAGACCAGGATTCCAGCTTGAGTAAATATTAAATTATTTCTCTTTAAAAAATCATAAAAAATAAACAAATTAATTTACAGATTATTTATAGCAGAACGGAATGAAACGGAACTACATGGTATGCAAAATAAGATAGGTATAATTAGAAGGTACCTACCACCCTCTTTGTTGATTAACTCTACCTCCTCTATCTCTTTGTTGATTAGCCGGACACGACGAAGTAATTGTATTCCACAGAGAAAATCCTTGGGAAAATGTCAAAAGAGTCCATAAATACTTGCACAATTTTCAAAAGATGTTGGTGAGGTTGTAGACCACAATGTTAGTCACCCACACGGACAAGTTTTTGCATTAAGATAAGCGGTTCATAAGTTTTTACGGCTTGAAGTTTGAAAAGGCGGGAGCGCGCGAAAACGCGACCACTCCTAATTGCACTTTATTATTATTTTGATCTTAAACTACTGTAGATTCAGTTATTTAAATTGAACTAAAGAACGCAAATCGCTCATCTAAAGTCGCTCACCAAAAATAGTTCCTCTTTTCACCAAACGTTAAATTAAATTTGAAATCTTGCAAATTCTCATCTAAAGATATAAATAACTCAAATGCATTCCGTAGATCAAACATCGTTAACTGCATTTCGTTTCACCTTTTTGTATTTTTGAATAATAAAGATCTTTCTCTGGCACACACACATAGTATTTAGAGGCAATGGTGAAACTGGAGAAGTTCCAACATTATTCGCATCAATTTCAGGCAATTTTTCACTTTTTCATAAGAAATTTACTTATCGAAATATATTTTTACGAACAATTACAATAGTATATAACTTAATACACAATATTACTTACAATAGTAATAACTTAAAAATATATTAATTTTTTATTTTTTAAATAGAGTGAAAAGAATTGGTGTTTGCGTTGACACACTTATAGCATATTTTTTTCTCCATGGTAATTTTTTATGGTTTATTGCTAAAGCAGAACAGAAAACCTAATTCTTGTTTACATTGGGGCATTTGGGAGATAAATATCCTATTCCGATCGCGCCAGCATCTATTTCCATTAAAGTTATGTCAAGATACAAATATTGTAACTGCTTGGAGACTTCCTTAAAACATAAAAAAGGAAGATTTTTGACACTGTCACCAAGTTTGTCAGTTGAAATGACATCAGAACTTCCGTTTATGTAATATTCCCAAAATGTATTTTAAAAATATGTGTCAAGTAGCTGTTTACATGACACATACCATATTTATAAAACGTCCACACTTTTTCTAAGCGTTTATTTTTGAATTGAGAATATACTTGCTACAGGAATAGTGGATGTAAATGCCAATAGCTGCATCATGAGCTATCTTATTTGAATTTTTGAAGGAAAGAAATATGCACCTGCCTATATTCCTGTTGACTAGTTTAAGGCTATACAAAGAATTATTCAGACGACCAGGTACCTACAAAAATAATTTTTAATATTTAACTAATCAATTTGAATTTTTTAGGCAATAATAGGAGCACTATATAAGACAACACAGGAAATTTCATTGCAATATATTTATTTATTTCGGAGTTATGAGCATAAATATAATTTTTAATAACAATTAATAGCCTTTATTATAAATGTTCCAGGTGCTTCAATTTTGTTCAAATTCCATGACATTTTTTATAAGTATAAAAACATGTATAAAGAATAATTTTGTGCATTTATACAGAAGTTGTTATTAAACTGTAAATATTTTCTACTATATCAAATACTGGGCATGCTTTTTCTTCCCAAAATCAATAGTTTCGAGTTATTAAGTATGTTCATTTTGAATTTCCTTCCTGTAACAAAACAGTTAATCCCAATTTTTGTTTGAAAATGGTTAAAATAACTAATAAAAAATTCATAGCTAATTCCTAAGAGCGATATCGAGTAATTTTGGAACAATTACCATAATGGACATTAGTTGTTATTACAAATTACATTTATACCCATAACCCAGAAATAAATAAATTTATTGCAGTGAATTTTTGTGTATTGTGTGTCCTATTGCTCTTCTTACTGACTGCAAAATTTCAAATTGATTAGATCAAAATTTTCAAAAATGATCTTGAAGGTCCATGGTCGCCTTAATACATGCACAATTATGGTAGAAATTGCTTATTTGAATTCCAAAATTTATGACATTTGAAATAAAGAAAACCTCCGACATTACTCTTATGGATTTCATTTTATTTTAAACAACCTAATGCCCTCATTGCAGAAAACATAAAATATGCTTAAGCATTTTGATTAAAAATATACTCGGAGCTTTCACATTACTACATTATCGAATATTTATGGAGTAAACTGTTTTAGAATACTAACTCTTCGTTAGTACCACTAGTAGTAGCGGCGATCTCTGAATTTAAATGCTGTAATTTTTTTAATCCCCAATGCCTTAATCCTTAATTTTCGTAGTTGATGCTTAAAACTTATTTATTTTTGTGCATATTATTCTATTTCCACTGTGATGCAAAAGCAGCACTCAGATTCCATGCAAATCGTTCGAATTGCTCTTTAGGGATGAAAAAAACGTGACAGTAGAAATATGAGTAGGGAAGACCGGAGCTAGTTGGGCCTTTTTTTCTTCTAAGAATTTTAAAAAAAGGGAATTCAAAATTTTAAAAACATTTTTAAGCTGACACTTTTAGTGAACCTTCAGATATAATTCGTCATAGTAAAATTTGAAAATATTAATTATCAGTATTTATTTAAAACCTCAAATTGGCACCAAGTCGCTTGGCCCAACCTGCCTCGACTGTGGGGTAAGTTTAGCCACTACTAATATAAAGCGACTTTCATAAAACATTCTATTATATTATTATACTTTATTAATTTAAGTAATGTAGTCGTGTTATTATCCACATTATGCGTATTATATACAAATTTTGTGCATTTCTATTCAATAGAAACTGAGATACAGCTTTTATGGTCATTGTCAAATAGTATTGTGTAATTATAATCAAAATTGAGTCCGCATGTTTTTTCATAACGAATATATTGCATAATAAATCTGGTACAATTCCATTCCACATATTCAGATATATTTCTATAACGCACATCCTGATAAACCCTGTGTAGCAACGCGGGCCAACGTGTCCCATGCGAAATTACCCATCTAGCTCCATATCGTCATTTCCGTTTCTTATGAGTGTAGGGATTTATTCTGAAAGCATTTCGATAAGCAAACAAACCTTAAAGCAAAAAAGAATTATTATCTTTCTGAATATCATTTTTAAAAATGGAAATTTCAATTGATAAGCAAAGAAAAGGTTAATTATAAAGGTTATTCATAAGTGAGGAAATTTACTCAGCTTAGTAAAAATTAGAAAATTCTGGCTGTTTCTTTAATGAATGCCAATTCTGCAATGACGCTGATGTGAAAGAAGGAAGGCAGGATAATACACACTTGTCTGGAATGGCAGCGTTAAATACCGAAAAGTATTAAAAATATCGCGACTGGCCCAGCGTGCCCCTATGGCCAACTGGCCCCGGTCTACCCTACTATTGTTATTCGAGCCAATTTTTGGCATTCATTCGTAATTTCTAAAAGAAATCAGCTTTCCTAGTTAATATCAACATTATTAAAACAAATAAATAAAAAATAAAATAATATTGAAGAAAGGAAAATTTTGCGAATTCATGCGTGACAATCTGAATTCGTAAGTCGCGAAATTTTTATATCCGTCTTTAAGCGATGAGGATGGAAGCCAAAACTTCTTAACCCGTTCCCCTGGTAGTTTTATGAAGATTTGCTAAAAGGGGAGCGAATTCGCGAAATCATTGCCAATCGATTTCAAGTAGCAACGCAAAATATAGTGAAAAGTCGAAAAGATAGTCCACGCTTAACGGCGGGTTAATTCAGACCCACACTATACGTAAGAAGGCTGCAACAGCAGTTTAATTTTGGAAAATGCGTTCTGGAAAAGGTACATAACGTCACAAGCACAGTGTAATCAGAAAACTGAATCACCCAGCCCTGCCGTAACATACGGGTAAAACTGAATGACAGCCACAGCAAAAGCTCGAGTACTGAAGCCAGATTCCTAATAACCATCAGAGGCCATAGCCCGACACCTCCCGAAGGAGGTATGTTCTGGCAGAGGGACTCGCCCCCCATTACTGTACCCATGTCCAGGCGCGAAAACACATTTACTAATCGGGAGGTTTCTCATCCACGAACTCGTAGTGCTCTAGGGGAGAAAATTACAATGTAAGACAACACACAGTATAATGTCAGATAAAGATAATAATTGTGCTTGCCATATAATTCTAACTTTATGGGAAATTCATTTCTATAACTTCAATACTTTACATCCCTTCTTTCTTCTTTTGTTAAATTTCAGCATATTTTTCTGCTCAAAGTGAATTCAGGTTTATTTTGAGTATAATTTAGTGTCTTCTTTTATATACAGGGTGTCCAAAAAGGTGGAACAAGCTTTATTTCCGTAAATATTGATTTTAGACATATACTTCCAATTACAAAATTCTATCACATAAGGTAAGAATTTGTGTTAAAACAGTTTGGCTTCTGTGAAAATTGAAAGTAAAAATTAAGAAAATTAAATTTTTATACGTGCCTCACAGAGCAAAAGTGTCAAAGAGTGAAACCGTCCTCTTACAGTCATCTATCTATAAACTAAGTTTCCCAATCCTGTCTGCAAAATTTACAGAGATATAATTTTTGAATTTCAAGGGTCTGTTTACATATTTATATGGAGATGTTTATTGCAGAAATGCAAATTTATTCAACACAGCAAAACAGCAAATATTTGTCAAGTAGTGCATGTAGAAATGCAAATATTTGTCAAGTAGTATATCAGCCAATCATCACGGATTAAAAATAAATTGCCAATGGCACATACTGTTACTCAGTTTCATTTGCAGATAGTTTCAACTGTCGACATGATAAAGAATGGAAGGACAACTTAAAAAATGAAAATTTAAGGTATAACAGGAAAATAGCCTAATATTGAACCAGAATACTGAATTATTTGCTCTTCGCGTTGTGCGTATTACTAACCTTTACCTAAAAGCAGTGGCGACTCGTCCTTTAGCTCTGCAGAGTTGCAGAACTCACTAAGAATATTTTGAAAATTCATATTTTTGTTTTTATTCTTATTTGCTTACTTCTCCACTCTGAGAGTTCGATTATTAACGAAAAAGGATATAAACGAGAAATTAAGACAGAAAAGGAATGAAAAAGTAATACAGACACAGGATGGGGCTGCACACCAAATAGTTTTGGAAAGCACTAAAATTCGCTCATTTCGTACAACTAAGTGACATAATGTTCAAAGGCGAGTAGCTATTCTTTCTGTATTATAACCTAGGCGGAACTGGTTTTTCGGATGGCCCTGTTTTGCTCTGGAAAACAAATAAGTTCTTTCTTACCCATTTAAATATCACCCATGGTTCGCCTTCGCGTTTTTTATTTTTTTCATTGGCTGTTTTTAGGTTTCATATTTACTTTCATGTTGTCGCAACGAGAACTTGGCTGTTTCCTACATATTCTATTTCTCTTATTAAAACGGAACTCACCGAAAAAAAGGAATATAATTATCTAAAATTCAGTTCGGATAATTACAACTACAAGTTTGAACTATGTGAAGGTAAAGCTATTTTTGAAAAATTGTATTTCAATTGTATTCAAGTAATATTTTATAGCACTGCTTGTTTCTGGAAAGATGGGCCTCACTGCTAATAAGTTACCGTGAATTCTTTTGAAGAATCACAAGATAAACTACTTTTGTAAATATTTCAATTAACCCTTTCATACCGAGCGTTGCAGTCATGCGGGGGGGTCTAAAAATTTCATCTTAACAGAGAGGAAGGTCTGAGGGGGTTGACTTCTTTTGAGGTGAGGTGAGGGTCTGAGATTGCTTACGAGATAAGCGCCCTAGGGGGGTCCAATTATCCTTGCCAACCACAGCCCATTTCCGTGCGCCTAAAGGGAAGGTTATAGAATGGGGTGGTATGCTGAAAAAATGACCACCCAGGTTGGAGGAGTCCAATTCACGTCGTTTCCTCTCAAAACTCCCTGTTTTAAAGGAACTAGAAGAAAAAAGTCGCCTCGAGACTAAAGAGTTAATATATTATTGTATTAGCTTTTAGATTTAACAAGGGTAAACAAATATATTGTTATTTACTTATTGAGCCCTTTAAATATGTATATTATCTCTAAAATATAAATAGAAAGACTGAATCAAACAGCAGTGAGAGATATGGAAAAGTGGTCTATGTCAACAACTTTGTCTTCTTGTATATCTGTAAGTTTTGCTGATGGAATCATGTAACTTTGTATGTGAATAGATGAATGTAAAAGAAACATTTTAGTAATTGACATTTTTGCTCTATGGGGCCGTATAAAAATTTAATTTTTGTAACTTTTCATCATCAATCCCTTTGGGTATCAAAGTATTTTCATACAAATTCTTACCTTATTTGATGAAACTTTATAATGGAAGTATATGTCTAAAATAAATGTTTAAGTATATAAACGCTTGTCCCACCTTTTTGGGACATTCTGAATATTCTTCACTCTTGCTATTAAATCTTCAATAATTAAAAAAACTTGCCATTATAATACCTCAAGGCATATATTTCTCATCAATATGATAATTTCCGTGTCAGATTTAGTATTGAGTTTCATTTCTTTGCCTTCTCTCTGTTCTGAAATGTAAGACATCTGCACAAACCACTGAGTGGAAGCAAGAAAATAAAGAAATTGGAAAGTTTATAGGAACCACGGGTCATTTCTAGTAACTTGAGCAAGGATAAGCTGTTACCTGCTCTTTCCACAGAATCGCTTTTTTGAAAGCATATTTTCTTAACCAATATGTTTCATTCATCAGTAACTATAAAAATTTACAAAAATGACACAATTAATTGAAGAAATTGAAACTTATGCAAAGGAAATATTGCAATTTTTATATATGTACATTTACAACATTTATATCTTCATTTATTTAAAAATTTGATTAGAATTAAGAAACATTTTTCAATTCATTTTCATCTTGCAAAAGTTATTATTTGAAACTTACTTTTTATGTAGTTTTATTTAATTTGACTTTTTACACGCTTGCAAAGGTGAATTTTTGAGATCAAATTTACACTCATTCCCTAATGCATTAGAGTTCGCCATTTTGAACATGTATGCATTCTCCTAGATAATATAATACCTTAATATTTTCAGATCAAAATTAGCAGTAAAATAGTTAGTCACAAAACCTGATATTTAATTTGAGATAAACCTCACTTGAATATTCCATAATATTTATAATAATGAATTATAAATTAAAGACAGCACCCTAAAAATAATTAAAATGTAAATATTCTAATTTTTAAGTGCACTAATTAATGTGCGTTTTTAAAATCTATTTTAATTATAATCATTTGTTATTATGAATTTATCATTATTTATTATTTTATTTCATTAAATGCTTTGTTTTAAATAATACATATTTTTTAATTAATTACTTTAAAGTCTCCTGGTATACGACGAGAAATTTGAAACAAATCTTTTAAATAAATGAATGTTACATCTAATACTTACGTAGAATGATCGCTTTGTTTTAAATAATACATATTTTTTAATTAATTACTTTAAAGTCTCCTGGTATACGACGAGAAATTTGAAGCAAATCTTTTAAATAAATGAATGCTACATCTAATACTTACTTATAATGTTCGCGATCATAACACCAGTGACCTTAGATTATCAAATAATAATTAAAAAACGCCAAAGAAATCCTACTTTTATGATTCTGTTCATGCTTCAAAATATTTCAGAGCAAGCCAAACGCAGCGATAAGTATTCCCTATCACTAAATCCATAGGCTACAGTTTTCTATACAGAAGTTTCTACTAAAGTAAGAATGTAATGATTTTTACTTTCTCGTATACGAAGTATACAAAGAGAAAGTATTGTAATCGTCAAGATATTCGAACTCGAGATTTCGACGGATCTCCACGTTTAAGACCTTCCCGAAAAACATAATTTTGAATTATATCTGTCTGTGCGTCTGTGAACACGATAACTCGATAACTATTAAAGCTAAAGGGATGAAATTTAGAATGTGATCGTTACACATTATTTGTAGGTTTCTATCACATTGCAGACAAAATCCGTTCATTGGAAGTCTGTTTATCTGTCTAACAACTCAACTAATAACTCAAAAAACTTAAACAGCTAGATAGATAAAATTCGGTACACAGTTTCATTATCAGAAATGTAGGTCTGTATCAAATTTTGGACTAAACACCTCAAAGGGTTGTCTGTCTGTCGGTCTGTATAATCGCATACTTGTAGAAACGATACCTCCTAAACCCTATTAAATAGAGAAATAAAAATTGATATCAGGTCTTCTTATCTTAATTGCAGATCTGTGTCGATTTTGGTTTCAATCTGTTGAAAAAATGCGTTCAAATCGCATCATTTTCGTATTGGAGAGAATCCGCCTTTTGCCTTGGCGCGCGAAACCGGAACCTCGTTTTATGTCGTTTGCCTCATTTTTTTCCCCATCTGTGTTAGGGACGCTTGGTGTGTTTTACTGCAGTTTTGATTTTTTTTCTCTACATGTGTTACGGAATCGTCCATGTTACTGCCACTCTGTGTATTTTTTCCCCACCCAGGTTAGCACGGATACGAAGGATAAGTTTTGGGGAGACCACTGCCGATGGTTATTCTCAAGAAAAAATCAAATTATAGCATCAGAAAACAATATATTTTAATTGTCTCTTTCAGATTACATACTTCATTCCCAGACTTTGTCAATTCATTAAAGATACTTTATTTTGAACTATTAAATTTTTTCCACTGTATACTACGAGAAATGTTTAACAAATCTTTTAAATAAATGAATGTTTCCCTTACGTCTAATACTGCGCATTCGCGAGAATAATACCCATCAGCTTAAAATATTATATAATAATGACAAAATGTCCTCGAAAACCTGCTTTTCAGATTCGATTCGTGCTTCAAAATGTTTCAGAACAGTAAAATGTTCAAACGCAGCAGAAAGTATTATGCATTAACTACCAATAAATCCAAAAGCTTCTGTTTTCTATACGGAAGTTTTTACTAAAGTGTGAATGTAGTGAATCTTTTTCCTCAAGAGAAAATCAGATTATAACCTGAAAAAAGAATAAGCTCGTGGTCTCTTTCATATTGCATACTTCTTTCTCAGGCTTTGTCAATTCATTGAAGATACTTTGTTTTGAATTATTCATTTTTAATTAATATCTTCCATTTAATGTCATGTAAACTACGAGACATGTTTAGCAAATCTGTTAGATAAACGAATCTTTCCATTAAATCTAATACTGCGCGTTCGCGAGCAAAATACCCGTCAGCTTAGAATATCAAATAATAATAACAGAATGTTCCCGAAAACCTACTTTTCTGATTCTGTCCATGCTTCAAAATGTTTCAAAGCAAACCAAACGCAGCAGTAAGTATTATACATTCACTGCCAGTAAATCCATACGCTACCGTTTTCCATACCGAAGTTTCTTCTAGAGTATGAATGTAGAGAATTTTTTTTTCTCAAGAGAAAATCAGATTATAACGTCAGAAAAGAATAAGCCCATGATATCTTTGAGATTATAAACTTCTTTCTCAGACTTTGTAGTAGAAGACTGGAAAGCTTCCGTCCTCTTAAAGTATAGAAATGTAAATGGAAGCCATCGCAGTGAACATTTATATTAAATATTTTAGTAATAGTTAGTGTAATAATTTTGCTGAGTATTTCGAGAGTTTCAAATATCGGGAACAATTTTTATGGTGATATTTAAAATGGAATATATGTATTTGATTAATTACATTTCGTTTTAAAACATAAAATACTATAATCTTTCTACAACTGAAACGGTTTCAAAGCTATTAATTTAAAATTTTAACATTGCTTATGTTCTTTATTTTTTGCATATTGTAAATTTTATGACTTTATCTTCTGTCTACATTTATCCAGTCTCCTTCGGATAAAATAATTTACGAAACATCTTAAGTTTATCATATTTCCTGTTTTGCAAAAGTGTTGTATGCATAATAATAACGTTGAACGATGTGCCTTTAAATTAATTTTGAAAATAATTTTTTAAAATTGTAAATGTTATGAATCCGACTTTTTAGTTCTTCTTTCTACGCATAGTTTAATTCGGATACAGAAAATTTACATAATAGCTTAACTTTTTCATTTTTCTCTTTTTGCAAGAATAAGTGTATGCATTACGATATTGCTCCCTTACGAATAGCTTTCTCTTTTTAATATGGTTCTTCTTGTACTTGTATAGTAATTTAATTTTTGCATTTTCCAAATATATATATATTTTTAAACCATTAAAACTCAAATAATATTTTCATCATATACACCTATTAAACCGTCTTTTAAAATTAAATATAATAAACTATAAAACCTAATATTATTCTCACAATGAAATAGAAAGCTAATAATATTAAAAACTATTACTATGAAAAAGCTAATCCAGATATGGAATTCCAACAATCAAATGCCAATTGAAATGAGGAATCGATTATTTCACATTATTTCGAAATTTATAGACGCCAACCTTCTGTGAGGGCCATTTGTTGGAAAGAGACAACAAATATAGGATTAAATCTCCAAAACAGATTAAGAAATGAACGAGAAAATTAACTAAATGCTTACTGCTTCAAAGTCATAACAAAAATTGCCAAAAGCTAAATACGAATTACAGTTCCGCATTTATTTTGAAAATATTTTATCTAAAATGTGTTATATATACTATATTAAATCATCATTAATAATTAAACTACAGATCTATATTTTTAATAACATTATATTAACGTATTTAAATAATGATGTAATACTTCATATTATCATTTCCAAACTATTTCTAATAATAGTGGCGCCATCTACAAATGTTAAGATGTAATAAAACTCACTGAAATCAAAGGATATGAATATTCAAATTAATCATTTCTAATGTACTATTCTTTTAAATGTGTTATTAATTTTTTGTTAATATAAGCAAGCATGAAATTAATAGGAAATCCATACATCAGGGCATTTTCAATAAATGTATCGATATAGGATCTCTATTTTTTACTATCTGTGATTAAAATTCTGTTTCTATGTAAATAGTTCAGGATGATGGTTCAAAAGATTTGAATACTTATATTGCTATTCCAGAATGGCAGCCTATTTATATTAAACATAAAATAGTTTCTTTTATCACAAATTTCCGTATTTAGTTTATTGTTAACAATTTTGATCTCTCTCTCTCTCTCTCTCTCTCTCTCTCTCTATATATATATATATATATATATATATATATATATATAAATTTTAACACCTCTAAATTAATAGTCTTTTAGATTTATTTTGTTGTGATCATATATAATGGAATTCACAAAGGTATTAGTATTTCACTACATAGGTACATGACGCCGCTAGATTAATATTAAGATTACATCATTTTTATTTTTAAGTACAATTCCAAAATAATATATAATGGGTTTAATTTAAATTTATAGATAAATTTTTAAATTATGCTTAGTATAGTATTAATAGCCTAATTTAGAAATAATATTTTCACTTTAAATGCGGATCTGTCTTTCGGATAACGCTCATGTCATTACAATATTTAAGACTATGAATTGTCATGCATTCATTGTCATACTTTCTCGTTTCTTATCTAGAAATATTTTCGAGATTTATTCCCCTACATTTGGTTTTTCTAACCATTGGCTTTCGCAGAGGGTTGGGGACACAAATTCGGATTAATGCGACAAAATCGATTCCCAAGATCGATTGGCATTTGATTGTCAGAATTTCAATTGTATGATTATTGATAAGGATACATTATTTTAATTTTAATTTTTTGTTTAATATGTGTATACAATGAAAATGTGACATGTGTTTTGATTGTTCGAAAAATTTAACTAATATATATACTTTTTTAAATAATACTTTTGCATTTTGGAGTTCAACGCATTATTTTAATATTTCCAGAACCTAATTTCACTAAACCAATGCATTTTATTAAATTTTGATCCAAATTGTTGGATGTCAAATTTCAGAAAAAAATGATTTCAAAATTCTGTAATATTTAAAATAAGAATTGTAAATTGAAAACTAAATCAGAAAATAAATAATAAGGTTCTTACTTTTCAATAAAATTAGAAAAAGTGCGTTTTAAAAAATAGTTTTAATAAATTCGTCTTATCGCTTTTTTATGTTTTTTTACTGATATAATCATTAAACAGATTATTGAAGAAGAGTTTTCAGAAAATTCATCTTTGAAGCCCAGTCTCTATTCCTAAAGATTCTAATAGTAATATGAATCAAAATACTTTTAACTTCCTCATGCGATGTTATTCAAAAATTAGCGTAGAAATTATTTATTAAAATAATTAATTCTGCATTTCATTATACTTTAAGAAAGTAGTAAAACAGTTTAAATCTGTAGCGCAAGTATAAGTCGTTCAATAATATGTATGACAATTTTCTGTATTAGTAGATATAGAGCACGCACTTACGCAAAACACCAAAACTTAACATAATGAGGAAAAACGGAAACTATTTTGTTACTTTACAAACCTTATGGTTAAAAATTTATTGTAGTCTTATTGGCGCGTCTGAATTGCACGTAAAACCAATGTTATGTAATCTATAGCACATTCTTACTTTAACTTACTGATTACTAAGCCTTTCATCTAAAAATATGCTACATTTCTACACTACAATGAAATAAAATATGAAACTTTCATGCATAAACCTCTTTCTTGAGTTAAAAGCTTATTATAACTGCCGAAAAAAATACAAACATTACATTATCTCAGATTTATAAGAAGCAAATATGCGTGAAAATATATTACCTTAACTTTAACGGATGAAATGATGGTAATTGCATTAAAGTAAATCCTAATGCTGAATGAGACTTAATAATTATTATCTTTGCTTAAGAACTTGCACCTTGGTAAGATGTAGCATTGTCTATGCATGAATTCAGAGTCGGCTGTTAGCAAAGTTTCAATTCAATTGTTCTGGAATAATATCGATGAACGAAATATTTTATTCATTAGAAGCAATACCTCTTCAGCATTTTGTAACAAATGGTTCCAAAGAAAGAGAATGTTTTGAAATAAATGAAAAATTATTAGGTTCTGAAGACAAAGCTCGCCTATTCTCTTTGTTGCACAAATATGAATGTCAAGACAAATAATGATTAAAATAATATTTTAAGTGGTGCAAGAATCAACACTCAATGCAAATGAACTATTCAGTAACATTCTTCCATTCAGATAAATTATATTATGTATAATCAAATATTGTAAGAAAATTAATCAAGTTTATGAGAGAACACACAGATTTGTTAATTTAGCAAGTTTTCCAATGAATAGATAAACGTTTAAAAGATAGGAATCGTTTTTAAATAATTCTTTTTTTCTCTTTCGAAATTATTATGCTTAAACTAATTACAATCAGATATAATGTTTCATATCTCAAAAATTAAAAGTTTAAAGTTTAGTATAGTTTAAAGTAAAAAATTAAGAGTGTAGTATCTCATAAATTAAAAAAATATATATAGCATATTGAAATTTGAAGACTTTGAATAAAATGAATAATTTTTAATAGTTGACATTTTACCGACTAAAATGTCGATATCTTTATGAGTAATAAGACTAATTTTTTAATTGTTAGATTTCCGTAAAGTGTGTTAACATGTTATACCAAAGAATGATTTCAGTTCTCGTATGGTATGTGTGCCATTAAAAAGGTTCATTTCGCTACATTATATTCTTTATTTTAGAAATACTATACAAATATTTGATTGCTTTAACAATTTTATGCACCAAAGAATTCCATCCTAAATTAACTATGTATAAAACTCCAAGCTTAGGGCTTATATGCCATTTCAATAGATAAGATAGTTTACTGAAAAAATATAAACTACAATTTACTTCGCGATCATATTGATTCTCTGACTTTGTCATCCGAAAATGTCAAATGCTGAAACTTTTTTCCTAAGTAATCAAAAGGCAATTATTTTTAATCTTAAATTACTGTGAATTTTTATGATGTATATGCACCTATAGATAGTTAGTAGACTGATTCCAAATGGCTTCTAATCACTTGTTAAGCGTAGCTCTTATATGCCTTATGTTAGGCTCGGCGATCTCTGAGATCATATATTGTTTTTCATGCACAAAGTCTTAATCTTTAATTTTGATAATTAAATGCCTGATAAAAACTATTTTTATACATAGTACTGTAGTGTGTCCTTAGTTTTGCAAGATTTAGATTTCTTGCTAATCGTTCTCACCTCAAAGATTGTACTTTCTCGTGGTCATCGTGACGCTAATTTAGTTTTATTAAAGTCCCGTTTTAAAGAAACACGAGGGTTATTTTGGGACGACCTCGTAATTTTGAACCCTGGTTCTGGACTTGGTCGACACCTAGGCTCGCACTCCCCACTCCGAACTTCCGCTCCACACCAACGTGAGGACGTTTGGCCCCCTACGTGGGATTTAACATGCAACAGGCACAATACACGATGGATCTTGAGTTGAAGCCAGCATCTTACCACTATGTCACCGCGGCCATAAGGACGTTTAAGAGAACAAGTAATAGCATTAGTCGCACTGATTTTAAAAACTATGTCAAATATCTAAAAGAAATGAACTCACCGCGTTAAATATATTTGTATTAAGCTTTAAAAATAGCATGCAACTTAAACCATATAGAAAATAAAGAGAAAGGATAAAACTTTTGACTTTGGGCATAGAGATCTGAGGGATCCAAACTATGGTTTCCGACCATTGACGATGATTGATTGAAGCTAAAATTTAGTTAATTCCCACATTCCATAAGTCTATGAAAAGCGAGAAGCCAATGTCGAGGAATCTTAGTGATCACCCGCTTCTAAGGGACGTTCAAGATGAGGATTTACAGATTAAGAAAAACAGGCCACTTTTCTTTTTGAATCATTCGGAAATAATACCAATTTACCTTGTTGTTACTTATTCTCATGTTCCGTTAATGACAATAATCTTTCTGTTAATGGCTTTCTTGATTATATGCAGTTGCACTGTGGAATGAAACTATCTACAGTATAATCAGAGACCACACAGGTGGGGAAATGAAATTCAAATAATTTCATGTTACAAGAATTTAATCAACCCGTGAGAAGTGGGAGAACAATATCCTGTTACAGCAACTCTATCACTTGTAAGAAAAGGAAAACTATTTTAATTAATATTGTCACTTTTATGTATGGACTATGCTATACATATTGACATTTGAGTAAAGGGTCTAACATTGAATATATTTGTAAATTCGATTAAAAAATATATTTTTAATGTTACATGATTATAATTTTTGATGGGAAAGGTTTCTGTTTAGCAAATGTAACAAAGGAATTTTAAGAAGGCATCTAAAAAATTCTCCGCATGCCATATGCCATATACAGTACATTGAGGTTACATTTCCCCCCTTTTTCTCCATGCGAATGAAATCCATCTGAATTAAAGTTCTTTTTTTGTGTATGTGCATGTAAATGGGTGAGTTATATTAATATTTAAAGGAAATAATGAAAACAGAATTTGTGACTTATTAGGATTCGAAGTTAGATGCACAACATCGAAATAAGTTATTCAGCCACAATTGATTACCAGTATTGCTCTTCGCAAGTTTTTCCAGCGATTACTATTCCGTTGCGACTAAGTTTATCTATCAGAAAACAATTTTTTTGTAATGTTACGATGGCATTTCCCCATAGCATTTCCTTGTTGCATATATACGAGTCATATTTTCAGATAAAAAAACATAAACCTAAATATTCTTCTCGGAAATAGCAAAATTTTAACGTAGACGAAAAAGAAAGAGTTCTATTTATATTCAAAAATTTTATCTTGTATGCAAATACACAGACGACTCGAACATTTACAATTCCTCAGCTTAAAAATGTAAACTGAATACTAAATATTGAATTTTTCTGATGTCTGAACGTAGATTCTGTCTAAATCTTGCATAAATTTCCTGTCGGTGAAGTTTGATACAAGATGCGAAATCATTTTTTTATATTCTGATTATAAAATTGTCATGTTTTTTGATAAAAATGGTCGATTCTATTATGTTTTGATAATGATTTTATGAGACGATTCACAAAAGAAAAGGTATATTTGGTATTATAATGGAGGAAGCGGATCTCTCGAATTTTTTCTGCACCATACTCAAAAGAAGAATTGAGAGAGGGTTTTTAAGGCACATAATATCACATTGAAGCTAATCTTGAAGGTTTTATTTTTCAAAGAAGTGCATTAACCTCGTTTAGGCATCTGTTCAACGAAATCATGTTACATAAATTCATTTCAAAGCTATTGTCATTCAACTCCTATGACATTTCCGTACCACAATAACCTTGTACTTTCTCAAGCACGGTCTCGTTTATTTATAACGTTATGCGTCATTCTTTTGTGCAAAATTTAATAGATAATAGCCATATCTCTATAAGATTTTCTGAAATTCAGGAAATATCTATGCTGTTTTATTGACCAAATGTTTTGCACAAAATACTTTTACATTTGCAGATTTGACAAAACATTCCGAACACATTAAACATATTTGGCGCATGAAAACTATCGTAAATATGGGATGAAATTCACTGATAAAATCTTTCATAATTTATTAAACGGAATGCTGAGTTTCTCAAACGGTTACAATATAGTTAATTTCAAACCATAACCCTATGCAGCACATGGAGTCATTTTTACGACTCTACCTTTTTCACCGATCTTGGTTTGTTTTACAGTTAATTAATTAGTAAGCTTGTTAGTCATTAGTTATTGCACTTCTGACTTTAATGAGTACATTTTTTAGTAAAGACGTTTCATTAAGCAGGTAGTGTTTTAACTACTTAATTGAAAGGGAAAATTGTGCTTAATACAAAACTCATACAGCTAAGCAGAGTTTCTCCAAATCTTGGAGTCTACTCTTTTAGATAATGCAAAATATGTTAGTCTTATCTTAATATAAAAAGTTGTTTGCGACTATTTAATTTGATGTCACAATTTTCCTTATAAATATGAAAATTATAAAAGAAATGAGCAAAAATGCTTGAGAAAATAAAGTAAGAGTAATTCTGCATGAAAATTTCATGCATAATCCCAACTTTTTCACTTGAAGATAAGAAATGCGGGTTTCAAATATTAAAGAAAAGCGCAATCGTGACTGTTAAATATAAATAGCATCTGATCGATGTACGATAAAGTTAATTGCTTTAATCCAGTTTAAAATTACAAATATTAATGCAGATTTATAATAACTTCCAAGTGGTAAAAAAATTCTGTCAGAAAAATGTGTTAATTTTTTTTATATTCTGTGGAAAAAGAATTCTCGGTATTTATAGTAATTATATGTTTGTGATTTAAAATCACGTAATGATCTTCATTTCTGATTGCAGAAGATTAGAGACAAATTTAAAAAGGGTCATAAAAATTAATTATATCTGATTAATGAGATTTAATTAGTTGATTCAATCCTAATTTTTTTCTTTAGCGACCAAAAAAAGTAACTAAGATTAAAAACGAAATGACTCATTTAAGGATTTAGCTCATCTAAAACAGTGCACTTCTAATTAAGAGGTTGTATTAATTATGTCTCGCATATTAGAAACATTTCATGAGACAATTTCATTATTTCAGTAGAAATTATTTAGTATAAATAGTAAGAATTTTTATTATAAATTAGCATTTTCTTGTCCTTCCCTTAAAATAGCTTTTTATTTATTAAGAAATGTGTTTTCCACTAAACAGAAATTTCAAAACGCTTTTTATTTTAAGGAAGTCAATAGTTGTCATCGATTTTGTTCTTTTAAAAAAAATTACCATTAATGAAACACATAGTTTTTTTCCGAAAATTGTTAATTATTTTTAAAATCCGTTTTTTCAGTAAAATTTAGAAACAGACTTCATTAAATAAGATTCGTATGCGTTGTGATCTTACTGCTCAAAATTTTGTGAGAATATAAAAAAATTAATGGAAATTCAAAACTAATATCGAAATGCAAGTCATTAAATAAAAGCTATGGGTAAATAAAATCTGTAAAAATTTATGTGTTTTCTCTGTTACTGCCTATAAGATGGAAACAATGTTTGAAAATAACTAAACTTTAAAACATTAAGACATATCCAGTATGAATTATACAGGGTGCCGACTAAAATCCCTTACCATCCTTTCAGCTGCCAATGGCTGCAGATATTTTCATAAGAGTGGTGTCTAGGCATGGTAAAGTGACTATATACTACTGGATGAAGCCACTTCCAGCGCCACCTGGTGGAAAACGGTGGAGTTAGCGTTATTATCTCTGAAGTGGTATGAGATAGAGAGAAAAAGCGAATTACAAAGTTGTAGAGCATTATCGATTTAGTACAAAAAGGCACATTGTGATCATGAATGCTAAAAACAGAACGCTTTAAATGCACATTTGTATGTTTACAGCTTCTTCCGAAACTGTGACGTCACGTTCACCTGATATTACTCCAATGGACTTTTTCCTTTGGGGATACCACAAGCAGTAGGTGTATGCGACCCCTCCGCCAACATTGCAAGACCTTCAACGACGCATTACGGATGCTTGACACCTGCTATGCTACACCGTGTGCAACGTGAAGTTCAAGCAAGGGTCCAGATGTGCATTGTAGTAGGAGAGAAATGTGAACATCGCAAATACAGGTATCTTTTAGTAACTAGTTGTTTTTTTTCTTTCTAAGAATGTTTTGTCACGTGTCAGTGTAGTAAATCGCGAATAAACAAATACGTGTTTTAAGTGTTCTGTTCTAAGCATTTACGTCCACAAGGTATCTTTTTGTACTAAATCGATGATGCTCTACAACTTTGTAATTCACTTTTTCCCTCTATCTCGTACCATTTTAGAGATAATAACGCTAACTCCACCGTTTTCCACCAGGTGACGCTATAAGTGGTTTCATCCAGTAGTATATAGGAACTTTACCATGCCTAGACACCACTCTTATGAAGATAGCTGCAGCCATTCGGTAGTTAAAAAGATGATAAGGGACTTCAATTGGCACCCTGTATAAGAGATGGAAAATATATGCTTTTATGGAAGAGAGTATAATTCATAATCAATTATTTTTTTGTCGTAATTGGAAAAAAGAACTGAAGATCAGTCTAAACCATAGAGGAAAAATGATAGGAAATGATTAAAACCATCGCCTCCTGTGTTACTCATACCTGAAGTTAACAAAAGTAAAACTGAAAAATCACTGCTTCAATACTTATCTCGAAGCAAAGTAACAAAGGTTTTAAAATTTGGAATGCACAGTCAGTACAAAAGTAACTATCAGCAACACATAACTTAGTCCTATAATGCCCAGAAATCTGAACTACTCGAATATCAAAAATTCCAAATGGGTTCTAAATGGATTTATATTCTTATGCAATACATGTAGTAATTTATCTATTTTCGTAACAAAATGAATTTTACCATCAAAATATCAAAAACAAAAATTACCTGTTTTCTACGAACGTCAGTTGTTGACATGCATGTAATATATAAAGTCGTTCAAAAACTTTTACACACTTTTAATAGCTTATTGTTTTCGTATTTCGTAAGTTGAATAGAATTTTATTCACAATATGTAGTACGGTATTTTCTCAACGGATGTCGGTTTTCTTATGACTGTTACGTCACTCCTGTTATATCAATATGCTTTATGTCAAAAACCATACACATGCCAAACATATGAAATTTTTAAATAAAAAAAAGCTGGAGACACTAGCGACATATGGCATACTGTGAAAAAGTACAAAATCACATATCACATACAACAACTTAAGAGCAGATGAAACTAAGGTATTCAAGTGTTTTGCATAAAAAAAATCTGTCTTATCAAATTTAAGATACGGCATTTTGTTATAAGAGCTACGATGTGAAGTATGGCGGATGGTATTGACGCATGGTGCTATTCGGTATGTGCACAAAGGAAGATACTGAAGACGCTGTACACATATAAATCCTGCTCCTTCAGCTATGGTTTTAGAAAATTTTGCAATATTGCCGCAGAAATCTATTGCACAACGTGCATATTAAACAAGGATTGCCAATTTGAAAGTACAGTGATTTCTGAAAACGGTTCAGTCGGAAGAATACCTACGCTTATTGCATAAATCAAATAAGAACGATTCGGTTCTAAAAATGCAATTTTGTGAGTTTCTTCATCATTATTGAAATGCATAGCTTAGCATTGTTATTATATTAAACCTATAATTAATTTTAGTACCAAAACTTAATAAAGAATTTTCTTTCGCTAAAATGTGTATACATATTTTGTTCGGATGTGTATGTTATTTCCACTTTAGCTAATTTATTCTTATTAAAATCATTCCTAAATTTACAAGCAATTTGACAACTGAATTGCATTCAGTGAAGGCTATTCCATCATATGTTAATGTTATTTATAAAATTTAGCGTAAACTCATAAAAAATTATATTTTAGTTGTACCATTTCAATATTTTTCATATAATATCTGTACTTGCGAATTAAATCAAAGCATTTAAAAGTAAGACTCATATAATAAACAAGCCAAGATGAATAAAAAGCCCAAACTGAATAAAATAAGAATACAATATCGAAATCATAAGCCTCGGACTATAATAACTGCAACCCAAAAATTTATCATATATTTAATTTTTCTTTCATTTAATATATAAATTTTTTACAGATAATTATTCCCCACATTAAGAAGCTCCGTTATCAAATACAAGTGATTTAGTTCTCTAGATGAATAATGGTCACATCATGTAAACATACGGCAGATAAATTTTTAGGTGAAATTAATAAATTAAGATAGTCTCTGTATTGCGTTACTCGTGTTATAATGGATATTTAATTACGTTGTTGGCGAAGCTAAGCTAATAACTTAGTCCAAATAATAGTTATGTAAACTATTTTCAAAACTAAAAAATGTATTTAACAGACTAATATATTTTAATAGGTTCCAACTTTAGAAATGTGCTATATTTTAATGGCGTTTTAGGTTTTGCGGCAAAAGTTGTTCCTGAAGTTACAGAAAATTCTCAATTTAAATTCGTTTTTATGTAGAAGCACGAATAAATAAACGGAAATTGATTGCTGCACCAAATAGATTAAGCAGGTATCCTGGACCAAATTTGTTGAATTTAAATAACATTAATGGACGCATCTCCTGTTGATCACGTAATAAATCTCACCAGTTGAATTTTGCTGCGTCTTACGAAGAACGCAGGAAAGCGATTTAAACTAATATCTCAAAATTTCAGAACTAATCCACAAATGCTGCAATTTGCCATTCTCTTCAAAAGCATTAATTTCTTTTGGAGGCATAGATGCAATGTGTGACAATTAATCACAAGAAAACCTCATAATTTTTTGGATCTTCTGCCTATACAATTTTATATATTATCAATGCTTATTAAAATAAGTATAGCCATTATATCTAATCAATAAATAGTGGTTGATTATTTAGCAATTCTTAAACGTACCTTTATATTTGACTCCAAAAAGTTAGGACACTCAATTATCCCAATAGAAAAATATAATTTTTTGTGTTTCGGAAAACTTTTGCATATGAAATGGAGTTAAATAAAAATAGCTATTTAAGTAATGTTTTATGAAGACATTCAAACATGATTGGGGAAATTCTCGTGCATATTTCTTATATGACTAAGCTATTTAATTATTTTAACATCATTTTCTAATGTGTTAAAATATGAATGGAAAAAAAACTGGATTTTTTTTCTTTCTTGTGCGACATAAAGAAACAAATATTACTACCGTGCAAAACTTCGGCTTTGAGGACTTGAAAGACACCATGTTTTAAACTTCGAATTTCGAAAAAATCATCGTCGGATTTACTTCTTGTCGATAAACATGATGAAATTATCAATGGACGA
The DNA here is from genome assembly GCA_013235015.1 of Araneus ventricosus. Classification (NCBI taxonomy): domain Eukaryota; kingdom Metazoa; phylum Arthropoda; class Arachnida; order Araneae; family Araneidae; genus Araneus; species Araneus ventricosus. Next base: position 87,099 of record BGPR01002919.1, read on the forward strand.
TTAAATCAAATTTTGAACCATATCTTTTATATAGGAGACTGACTGTCTGTCTGATTGCTTGCCTGTTTAAGAACACGAAATTTCAAATAAGCGAAGACCTAGATAATCGAAATTTAGTATGTTGTCTTTAACTCAAAATTGTAGATCAGAGGATGGATTTGCGATATCCATACTCTATTCTTTTCAATACAATTGAAATCTAAAGGCAAAGTCTGCCATATTGTATAAATATACAAGAAATAACATTCCCACTATATTCAATTAACATCTCAGAAAAGATATCTATATATATCTATATTTTTTTTCTTTTCAGAGATGTTAATTGAAAATATTATATTAGTAAGATAAACCTAGACAAATTACAAATATTTCTCAATTTACTTCCAATATCAAAAGTTTGAATTGTTTACTTTGTAACTCTATATTTTAAATTCAAAACAAGATGGATATAAAATTTATGAAAACGGATGTGTTTGAATTATTTCAGGTAGAAAAATATTGCAAATATTTTTAAAGAATAGAACCATAACTTTAGGCAACATCATATTTATAATAGACGATAGCTTCGAAAATATGAAACTGAATAAAACACCTATGAAACTTAGAGGCAGCGACAAACATTTGTAACTTTATCCGATATAAATAATAATATGTTTGCATATAGGAAAAAAACTGAACCAGAATTTATAAAATGTCTTTTATCTAACGTAAAATATATCAATAAATGTATGTGTAAACAAAACTACGTCTGACAAACATATAGATCTTGCAATGCCAAGACCAGGGAGGTAGAACACAGACTTTCAGCAATATCATGTTTATAACAATTTAAAACATGCGAAAATCTCAAGCTGTAGAACACACCATTTAAATTGTGAAGCAGCAGCAAATATTATTTTTCTGATATAAATAATAATATATTTTGCTTTAAAGGAGATAGCAAAGAAAAATCATCCAGAATCCAGAAAATACCTTCAATCTAACGCGCAGAATATCTATAAAAATATGTTTGGACAAAAATACGTCAAATTTAGCTGTTATTATAGATAAAAAAATGTAAGCATATACGGATATAATTTAATAACTGAAAGCATAGGTAAAGGATAATATGAAATGGAATGCTTTGGATTGCATCGGTACTAATGCATGACGACTGTTATGTCAGGAACACAGCGCATAGTATTTTTATAGGCTTTCGTGTTATTAGAGAAGATTTATGTCTCTTTCAAACATTTCCGTTCCGTTGATGTGCAGAAAAAATTATTCAGGTACATTACGTGACATAACTGCAAAAGTGCGCGGAAAAAGATGAAATGGAAATATTTTATCGCATCTCACAACTTTCAAGACTGTCCCGACTTTCACATGTCATTTTCAACAGAAAACATGAAGGGATCATTTTTAATAATGTTTATTTTTTGCAAACTGTTGCAGACGTTTCCCGAAATATTTAGGTCTTCTTTAAGAAGATTTAGTTATAAAATGCCATAATTTGCATAAGCATGCATGCCTTGAGTTAAATCGCTTTTTTTATATTAAACGATTCAAGTGGACTGATATAATCATGGATTATTTTATCTATATCTAAATATGACCATAGCAATTTAGTATAACATAAGTAGATAAAAATAAAAACAATTTAATATATACTATATAACGTATCATTTTTGAAATTAAACAAATCAGCCACTATCAATTCTGTGTATAATTAATTCCTTTTAACCATTTAGTAACCTATAATTAATGAAAATATATTTCTTAAAATTTCACACATTTAAAATGCCGAATAAATTTACTTTAATAGATAATTTTTTTAGTTTTAGTAAGATAGCAAAAAAAAAATTCAATTTTTTCTATAATATTTTAGTTTTTTGCCCTTTATTTAATTTTGTCGAAATTGCGAAAATCTCAGCATGAAAATTATGTGAATGTCTTAATTTTTATAATTATCTTGAGGGTGTATAATCTTTTAGTTCTTTGACCCATAACCCCATCACCCAAACATATGGCTCCCCGAAAATAGCATGTTCAAGATCACCCCTATCTATTTTATCCAGGATTTCATTACATTTCGCAATAAAAGCATCTACATATGCTATTCCATTTCTATTTTCTCCAAGGGCAATTTATTACTTTTTAGATTAAACGAAATTAATTAAAATTATGAGAAAAGTACTCTATGTTTTGATAAAATCTTAAAACATTGCTAATATATTATGCACCCAAGGAAAATAATTTGAATTTGAATTCACTTTAATATTATTATAATAAAATAAAATATAATATTGAAGTGTGTGTCCATGCTCGATTTTTTTCTATTTCATTAAAAACTAAATAAATACAATTCAGCAAGTTAAGCGAGTCACTGAAATAATAAAATTAAAAAATTAAAATTCCCTTGACTTATTTTGGTATCTTGGATTGCGATTAAAATTTGAATTTAATTTAATGTTTATTATACTAAAATATAATTATCAAGAGCGAGTCAATTCTCGATTACTTTTCATATTATTAATAACTGTATAAACGCATTTCAGCAACTTAAAGGACTAGATGGCAGATAAAATTCAAAAGATAATGTTCCATAGACTTATTTTGGTATCTTGAATTGGAAACAATAACCAGTACGCTATTTCATCATAAGGAGAAATGTTCCGAAATAAATCGAAACAAGACTTCGATATTTTTCAATTCTACCTTTCTTTTCCAAACAATAAAAACACAAGGTTTATTTGGTGCATCCAAAATAAATGGAATGGTGCATCTATTTGCAAACACAGAGACGATAAAGAAAATGAACAAATATTTGCTATAAAATGTTTTGTACTCTACATGCACGATTTCGATTAATAACCAAGATATTTGATGCTGAAAACGGAAATTCGATTCCTTTACTCTTTTCTGTTCTATATTACAATAAAGTCTATGCGAAGAATTCTTTATAAGTTTTATTTGTTACACAAAAGTTATGGCAATATGTATTCTATTTCAAAGTTATTATTAGCAGAAAATATTTGGTACACGATTATATATACAGAGTTTATCTCTTTTCTTGTTCATTACGCATAATGGAAATAGCCCAATATTAAATTTCAATAAAAAAGCATTTTTAAAATAAACATTTAAAAATTGTTTCTTCTTAAACTTATGCATTAAGTTTTAAACAAATTGTTCAATATTTATTCTCCAACTTTTTTTATAAAAATTCATTTTTAAATCGTAACATAAAAAATTGAAAGATGATCCCTTTGCATTTTTCTTTATTTTTATTCATGTAGTTTTATACAAATCGAGCGACAATTATTTTAAAATTTTTGTAAAGAAGTATTTAAATGTTTCCGCTTTACTTTCTATTCATTCGGCAAATATGTTATATCAACTTTCAAATAATATTTATATCGATATAAAAGTTCGGGATTTGATGAAAGAAAGGAAAATAATTTCCATCCGCGGTTAAAAGGGATGTCTCAAATTACTAAAATTTAAAATAGTTTAATTTGGAAGAATATATATCCATTTTAAAGCTTTCTATTCGCATGGCGCTTTTTAAAGAAATTGAACAACACATATTTTATGAATAATTTTTTGAAAAATGAGGAATATTAACTCAATTTGAAAGATGCAGCTGAAATTTGACGTCCAAGTCCTTATGTCGTAAGACGTGAATGTTAAATTTTCTCAAATGAGTTTTACCAGTTGGTTATTATTTTTTCTAAGTAAGTGCATTTTTCAGAAATGGACTTAGAGCTTATTCCACATTTTGAGAAAACCAGTAATTGTATTAAGTGTTATCATTAAGTGTTTTTTTTTTCTTTTCAAGGACTTAGATGTGGAGCATCTGAACATCTTCAAAATTGGAAAATCTGTGGGTTGAAATTTTATAGTGAACAACTTTATAGATATTCGCATGTAAATATGGCGAGTAAAAGGCATATCTCAGTTGATATACTTGTATGAAATAAGCTTAATAGAGTAATTAAAACCAATTTAAATTTTTATTTAAAATTATAAATAACTGTTAATTATGCAAATCAAAAGCTGTTGTTATTTAGCTTAGAAATATTTCCATGACCATTACAAATAATTGGAAAACCTTCAAAAATAATTGATAAATAAACGTCTATTCATTTAAAAAATTTCCCAAATAATCGAATTTTTATTAACACATAAGTGTATAGTAATTTACATTATAACTTATGAAATATGTAGATTGTGTGAAAACCAAACTAAAATCAAATTATTAAAAATATTTTTAAAAATGATTAATGTATTTACCGCATTCAAATATTTAAAATATTTTTTTAGTGCAAGTATCTAAATTTTCAAAAAAGATTTTTTCACGACTATACACTGAACCTTTACTCTAGAAAGAATTTTTAAAAACTCCACAAATGTCCTGTTGATGCAATACATTAGAATTGTTTGATTAAAATTTCTTCAAATATAGTTGCACAAATAAATGCATCAAAATCTTTGCAGTGAAATTCTATTCTACAAAGAATAAAGAAGTATCTGTAGAAGAAAAAAAAACAGACCTGTTACTGCAGCCACCGCAAGTGTCATTCCACAAACCAAGAAAACGACAGTCTTGGTCGAAAACCACATTGCAGTTGCAGATAAAAGTATATCACACACTTCACAACAAATAATCAAATACACCAGTATATTATTTCCCAATTATTTATGTGCTCCACTTTTCTAAAACATTTATTTATCCTCTAGAATAATATTCAATGTTTAATGAAGAGAAAACTTGGAAAAAATAATGTGTAAGGAATTATCTCCAAGTGCAAAAGTTTTGCAAATCTTCTAACAGGAGAAGAAATAACATATAGGATAATAAATAACTAGTGTGCAATCCACTGATCCGACAACAGGCCGCTAAAACCTTTCATCATCCTGCAGAACTAAGCGAGCGCTGTTCAATATATGGTGTGTCTTTTCTATGTAAGACGGTTTACGCAAGGCCCTTTTCATAGCAGAACTGCCTCACTTTAACTCCATGGTCCATTTTACCGAGCTTTGCCGGTAGTCATAGGGTTACCGAGCGGATTTTGGTCGCCAAAGGTTCGCCAAGTGATTCGTGTGTTATCGACAGTGACTGTCGTCGCTGCTGCCGCTTGGCGGAAAAGTTATCACTTAGTAAATTCAGCTGCTTCGATTTAATTTGCATAGGAAGAAGAATCGGATGTTCTGATAAAAGCCTAAACGGTTTTTCCCCTTGATCATTTCTAATTCTGTTTTGCGGGGTCTCCAAGCATTGATTGGTGAATAGGTTTTTGCTTTGGCGCTGTTAATTAACTGGGTCAATCGCTGTCACAGCTTCCATTTGATATTCATTTTGATAATTTCTATAAATGTATTTTTTTTTCTTCGATTTATAACGTAAAAACAGAAAAGGCCTGAGAATATTATTATTTTAAATGTACTTTGCGTAATGCCTTTTTAAAATATTGATGGAGACATAGTAGTTTTTCAGCAATTTGCTTCATTTTGAATACAACGAAAATTATGACAGTATTGCATCCTAACATTCAAATTAGAACACGTTCACAAGAAAAATAATTTATTATGATACGCCTGTCTAGTCAAAATTTAAACTTAAAACAATTTTTTCCATTTTTTTTAACAGTACTACTTTTTTAGAAATTAATATTTTAGATTAAACTATTTTTTGATAAACTGCAACACATTACACAGAACAGTGCCTGTATTCCAATATATATCCAACAGTTAATTCAATATAAATTTGTTACCTAAATGTATAGCGAGAAATGACAAAATTTTACAGTGCTTTTTCTTTCATATGAATAACTAAACAGCTGAATACTTATTGCATGCGCAGTGTAATGAAATACATAATGATTAACATCTACAAAAAATTTAAAACCTTTCTTATATATCGGAAAAATGTATTAGTATTTTTAAAGCAATAGTGTTGGAAAAAAAGTGACGGGAATCTGTCTTTTCAAACAGCCGCTGATGTTAAAGGCATAGGACTAGTTTACTCGCGTGTCTTTTTTATTTCTCCTAAGTTTTTAAGTTTAAGTAAGCTTTTTTGTAACCTATGTTGTTACCCTTTATCTCTACAATAAGACAATAGTTATGCTTTTAACATATGTGTTACCGAGATATAGAGGATCGCGTCACCAATTCATGCGTATTTTTACCCAACTTTGCGACACAGTAGTTGCTGAACTACAGTTCCGATATTCAATTTTTTTTGTAACTTCTGTTGTTACACTTTATCTCTAAAATAAGACATTAGTTATGTTTTTAACATATGTAGTTACCGAGATATAGAGGATCTCCCATACCAAGTTTCGTGGCGTTTCGGAGTCTGAATCAATTTCCTTCCTGAGACCCCAATGGGAGGAACGTAGTCCTACATTAAAAACTGAACATGAAGAAGAAGCTATTCGAAGTTTTCATTCGTGAATAGATTCCATTATTCATTCAAAATGAAAATCTAAACTATTTCCGAAATAAAAAAAGTACAGGGCCGTATTTACACCTTTCTACGCCGTAGACCAAAGCGTATTCTGCACCCCACTTTCAAAAAAGTTAATACATAATTTTCAATGTAATATACAATAGTTTATCTTTGAAACATATATTCACTTAATGAAATGTTCTTATAACAGAGCCATATTAAATGTTTAATTCAAAATTACACTACTTATGAAATGACACAGCATTAACACCTGCAAAAATATTCCATCGAATATGTTGAAATCGTCCAAAATACCTACTAGAACTTTTTCGTTCGCGCTTTTGTCCGTGAATAGGCTTGAAGCGTCATTGAAGTGGACAGATCTTTTTCAGTGCAAAGAATTGCAAGGGCAAGGTCCAAAGAAGACATAAAAAATGTATCGCGCAATATATTTAATCTAACGAATGTAAATTTCAGAAACAACATTTTATATGGCCTTTTCAAAATAATACTGAAAGGTTTGAAAATATTTGGTTGTTATTTCTCTGTATATGTGACCCCTGACGGCTGCTCCCTAAGCCATGGCCTACGTTGGCCCTATGGGAAATCTGGCCCTGAAAAAGTAGCTTTGTTGGTCTTACACACTGAATGGAAAGACAGACGCAACGAAATAAAATAATAGAATAAAACTCAATATTTCTGCCATTTTTTTGAATTGGAATGTCCTCTGTAGTTGTCTGCTTCAATCAATAAAATGTATCTGAATTCTTGTATTTTTACTTCATTTTCATTTAATTTACTTCATTTTCATTTAATTTACTTCATTTCCATTCAATTTACTTCATTTCCATTCAGTTTACTTCATTTTCAATATTTCGCCATAAACTTCGCCAATATGACGAATTTTGGGCTTAGCTTCGTCGCAAAGTGCAGTTTCATTTGGTCAATTTGCATTGAAGTTGCATAGTCAATTGCATTTGGTATCTTTACTATTCTAGTTATATTCAAAATTTGATACAGTTTTACAGTCATAATATAAAACCCATACAGGAAATTTCATTTAGCTAGATCGTTTTTCATTTGAGTTAACGTGTTCACATACATACGGACTAAGAAGCAAACAACCTACCTTTTAAGGGGTTTATTGTTATCTACATATCAATTTTAAAAACTATCTCTGACACATTTAGGCAACATTTTAAATGTCCGCTTTGCGGTTTTTCATGAATATATCTCAAAAAATGAAGAAATCGAAGATTGATTGAGGTTTAATGGCCCAAGAGCCATTTTTGGCTAAACTGCGCCAATCAAAAGGTAAATTCAACAGAGTGGTATTAAGAACTAAAGAAATAGAAGAAGACAATTCTTCGAAAGTCCATAAAATATTTTATAAAATGAAATTCTTCCGGCTCTGATAGCGTTCTTAATTCCGAAATTATTAAAAATCAAAGATTAAAATTACCTCACAACTATTTTATTCTTCACCTAGTTATGAGTGTGTTTCACCATTTCATTATTACAGTAAAATACAATAATAATTATTTTCAACAGCTTGCAAATTTTAATTTTTATCGATTTAACTGAATTATTAATACTACTAAAATGGGTGAACTAGCTGGTTGCCTATGTTGGTTTCTTTACTGATAAATATAATAAGACCAAAGTATCAGTATATTCGTTCTTTACCTTTAACCTTCCAGAAGACGCTCGTATGCACAAGGTACTTATATCGTGCATCGTATTATATACTTATGTCGTGTATAGTATATTAATATCCCGTTTTGAAGCAACACGAAAGCTATTTTGGGACGAACCTCGAGAGCTAGCTCCCCTCTTTCCGAACTTCATCACCACCCCAACGGGGGAGGGGACGTTTGATACCCTATGCATTATTTAACTTGAAACAGTACCAATACATGACGGATTTTCAGTGGAATCGGTTTCAAACCTCGAACCCTCAGGTTCCGAGGTCGACACAATCCCACTAAGCCACTGCAGCCTATTTATGCCGTGTTGTTTCACAAAAATAAATGCAACTTTTATTTATGAAACCTGTACTTATTAGCTTTATGCTAAACAAAGATTATATAAATAAAAATTGCTCTTAAATTTATAGAAATCGATATAAGTAAGTAATACGATGCACAATATATGTATCTCGCGCATACGCGCACCTGCTGAAAGTTTAATCCAAAAGCTTAACTAAAGCTTGGTGAATCAAATCAAAGTTATATTTCAAATTAATTACGAGAAACATTAATTTTAATAGATTTGCAAATTATGTACCACGTATTTACATCTAATAGATTTACCTGTAATTTATGAATCATATTATGTTTCTTGGAAATTAACATTAACACGCATCTTGGGATTTCCAATAGATTTACCCTAATACCTATTGATGTCAGTTTGAGCATTAAATAAATTTTCTAAATATTTCGAATTTCATTTAATGAGCAAAGGGATCCAAGTGTAGATATTTGATTGTAATTAAAGATTTCTTACTTAATATTTTGACTTCAATAATGAATTCCTATTATTTAGAAATCGAAAAGTTTCAAAAGCTTAATGATAAAATAATTTGTTTAAAGGCCCATCTAAAGATATTTCAAAGCATTTAATTTAGTCTTGATCTTAAAATTTAATATGTTCCTTAAAAGTCTATGCGTCCTATTAAAACGATTGCAGGTCTCTGTGAGAAAATCCAGAATCTTTCATAAGACTCTTTTGTTTCAATTTTATTTAAATACTTGCTCGTTTTCTATATTTATCTTAAAAGAAATAAAGTTCACCATTCGAAAATTGTATAGAGTAATACCACAGTCATTCATATTATATATTAGTTTCACACCATTGAATTTAAAACGTAGACCTCGCTTCGCTCGGTCAACTTAGTCCCATTTGGCACTTTGTCTGCCTGCAAATTTGTTTGTTACGCGATTATGACAAAATGCGTTGTTCGTTGCAGAAATATTTCTTGAAGCAATAGAAAACGATGCATATGCTTTATTTCTTATTATTTTAATTCGGCAATATAATAATTATTTTAATTATACATAATTATAATATTAATTTCATAATAAAAGAGTGAGTGCCAACCGAGCATTAAGGTTAAGACATGAGAGTTGTAAATAAATACAGTTCGCTTATCGCTATGTATCGTTATCCGCATTTCGCTAAATAAATGTTATCTTTTTTTATAATCTTTTCTATCTTTTAATTCTAAATTTATAGTTAAACTCATTCACCATCTAAACCATTTCTTTTATACCTTATATGGCGCAGTAATCAACTTAAGGACTTTTAAAAATTCGCTTGTAATTGTTAAGCCTAATTGGAATTATCAGACGCTTCTCGCCAAGAAATGCAATCTCGCCAAGATAATTTCAGCTGCCTTATAAATCGTCTAAAGATATAAATACGAATTAAGAGAAGTTTTAATTGTGAAAGAGTTAAAAAAATATTAACAAAAAACGATGAGGAATAAGAATCTTTTTATTTTGTTATTTTGTCTTCAGATATTCAATCCTTATAAATCGTCTGATCTTCATAGCAAAGACAGCTTTTCGCTTACATACAGTGGCTCCCAAAAGTGTGCGTACACTTACGATTTTCAATGAAATAGGGCTCTAACCTTGAATTAAAATTAATATTTCAGAATAGGTATTTAATAATAAGATCTATAATCTATTCTTAACAAAACTACATAAAATATTTTAAAAACGTAGTAAAACTTTATTTTTAAGAAATCAATAATCAAAAAGTAACAAAAACTTTATCTCACAAAAGTCTTCGTACACTTTAAAAAAATCTCTACATCTTAATAAATATTCTAATTTTTCGTTAAATTAATATTTAGTAGGATGTCATTTAGCATCCACAACAGCTTTTAAGCGTTTGGGAATAGATTTCACTAGATTTTTTTGGATATTTCTGCATCAATGTTCATCCATTCTTCCATCATTACTGTTTTCAGTTCGCTTTTAGATTTAATGTCGTGTTTTCGTACTCTAACCTCCAGTTCTCTCCAAATATGTTCTATTGGGTTTAAATCTGGCGATTGAGGTGGTGTTTTCAAATTTTGTGGACAATTATAGAAACACCAGAGGCGAACGTTGAGATCCGTGTGCATAGGATCATTATCTTGATAAAAAAAATTGTTTCCAATACCCAAATTTTGGGCTGATAATTTTAAATTGTCTTTTAAAATATTTAAATAAAGAGCATGATTCATTATACCATCAAAAAATACCAAATTACCTAGTCCTGATGCTGACATGCACCCCCACACAAGGACACCTCTACCGCCATACGTAACTGTTCCAACTAAGTTCTTGGGATTAAGCTCCTCATTTTTTCTTCTCCATACCATCGGAACCAAAAATGTTATATTTGCTTTTATCTGCAAATAAGACATTGTTCCAATACGTTTCGGGTTTATTTAACATTTATTTTGCGAAGGAAAGCATGAACTTTCTGTCTTTCGCACCAAGAAAAAATTTTCTACGGGCAGAACGCCTATTTAATCCAGCTGCTCTGAGAACTCGTCGAACAGTTTCAGGTGAAATTGGAGTAGAAAATTTTTCATTAAATTCTGCAGAAACTTTTAAAGCACTCAAACGTGGATTTTTCACAAATTTTCTAATTATAAATCTCTGATCACGTTCTGTTAACTTTGCCGGTCGACCTTTTCTTACCTTGTTTTCGATCCGATTTTCTTCTTTAAAGCGTTTTATCACATATTGCACTGTAGAATGGGATAAATTAACTAATTTAGCGACATTCCGAACTGATTTACCACTACTATGATGAAAAATAATCAATTTTCGAATGCTTATTGTTGTTTCTTTACGACTACGAGCCATTTTTAAATAATAAATAGAATATTACGGTGTAAGCAAGCAAAAATTAAAGACAAATGATTTTCTAAATCCCACACAATGCAAAAATAAAAATAAAGTGGCAGACGATAATTTACGTTATGAATTTATCCGAAAATATTTCAGTGTACGAAGACTTTTGTGAGATAAAATTTTTGTTACTTTTTGATTATTGATATCTTAAAAATAAAGTTTTACTATGTTCTTAAAATATTTCATGTAATTTTGTTAAGAACAGTTTATAGATCTTATTATTAAATACCTATTCCGAAATATTAATTTTAATTCATGGATAGAACCATATTTCATTGAAAATCGTAAGTGTACGAACACTTTTGGGAGCCACTGTATATATTTTTTTGCAAATTGCAATATTTATCGTCAAGTTATTTTCAGTACCATCTTCTCAGTTCTAACGAAGTGAGTTAGAAAAAATATTTTAATTCGATGCCTATTAAATAGTGAAATTCACTCGATGATTTTTTAAATAATTAATTTAAGGATTGAATTTTCCTCTGTGATTTCTTGGTGCCATCTTTTTCAAAATATTTCGATAAGGCGTCTAAAGATAAGCGAAGTAAAAGAGTTAGAGATGTTTTGCTAATTCAGCAGATTGAGAACCATTTGATTCATGCTAACTCCAAATTTGTCGCACCTTGGGCTCAACTTTTGTACACCAGTGTATGTCCTGGAGAGTCAAATTATGATAACGGATGTCCCTACAAACAATGCTGTCTCCACAATGAATAACATTTTCTAAGCTTTTAAAGGAATACCATGAAAAAGTCTTAGATTTTTTTTTATTCGGGGGGGGCAAGGTCTACTGTTCGCAAAACTACTTGTAGTTTGTATTTTCAGTAGAAAGAAATTCAGCATATTTGCTAAAGAATGAACAAAATTCTTACTATTCGAGTTTTTCAAATACTAATTGATTAGTAAACTCACAGTAAAAAAATAGAAAGATTTCTATTGACAATAAATTAAGTTTTAAACACATAAATTTCAACTTGAAACAGTAACCATTTTTCAAATTAATTGTGGCAGTTTCTGTTTCGAAATTATATATAGGAAAAGTAGCCTTATATAATTCTGAAAAGAAAGTTTTTCTTTTAAAAACCAGATGTATGTTTTCTTCATCCATAACTTTTATTATTATAATTATTGTATTTTGTATAATAAAGATTGGTGTGAAAGTGTTTATCTTGTTTGATGTTAAAAATGAAGAGCCAAAAGGAAAGAAACTGTGCTAGGTATTTTTTAAACCAATATACTATTGCGGACGATGGTAAATTCTTGGCTTTGAGTCTATGAAAAATCTTCAGCGCAGGTGGGCCACATACACGTTAAATCTGATGTCTATGGTCAATCATTGGAGTAATGTGGAAGCTGGGAGAGCGGGTGCCGCTTCAGTGGATACCCTCGGCATTTGACTATGGTTCAAAACTATGAGGTCAATTCCAAAATTTATCTCGTGTTTCTACAAAGCAAATGGTTAATACGGTTAAAGAAAATTTAGGCAATATGCCACAGGATTTTACAAATAATCAGCATTGATGTCTATGCTATGAAAAGCGAGCAATATATGTATGTAAATTTAATTTGCTGCTAAATATATTTAAACTGATTATGAATTAAACTAGCGAAGTATATAAAGTAATTCTGAAGATATTTTTTTAATCAGTCGACAAAAATACAATTATAGATCTTCAGATTTTCCATGAACACATCACATAAATCTATAAGGTGTGCCCAAATGAAAAGGACGCTTTAGCTATATCGGCGTTGTATCAAATCCCAGTGAGTTAATGTGCTAGCCGATAGTTGGAGTGGTGGTATTCCCAGTTGCACCTGCGTAGTTAACGGCTTCGCACCAATACCCTCATTTCTGGAGAGTTATTTGCGTAGTTCGTTGCATGATGGATTCCTCCAGATCAGCACAAAGAGCAGCTATCCAATATCTTCGCGCAGAAGGGGAGCATGCTTCACAAATTTATCGCAGGATGAAAGAGGTCACCATATTCCGGTGGTGTCAGTGTTATGAGGAGGGATGCGTAAACGTAAAGGACTTGCCTCGCCCTGGGCAGGCGCACGTTGTGACGAACAGTGCCACGATTTCGGCTGTGGATGAGCTCATACGGCAGAATCGTCGGATTACCACACGTGAAATTGGTGTTGAACTGTCGATAAGCAAAGGAAATGTGCATCACATGATCCACAAAAACTTTGGTTATGGTAAAGTTTGTGCACAATGGGTGCTCAAGCATCTCTCAGAGAATCAGAAGACGGGTAGAATGGCTGTTTGTCTGACCCAGCAGTTTCTACACTGAAGCCACCCATTCCCTTCTTATGCGCTGGTATCAGTGTATCAATGTCAATGGCGATTATAGCTGTACTGTTCCACATAAAATGTAATTAGAATATTTTTATTAAAATTTTTCTACATATAACTGTAGTCTCCTTTTCATTTGAGTCTCCTTTTCATTAACGACTTTACCTAATAACTACATATTAACTTAAGTGAAGTTAAAAATATATGCACTATTCTATATTACAAATGAAAACTGTTTTTGCAATATTTAACATTGTTTTTTTTTCAAAATGTTAGAAATATCCTTAGGAATTTGTGAAGAAAGAATATCATTTCGAAAGAATTCAATATATTTTTCTTCATCATAGCGAAAAGATATTTCAACTTGTAAAAGATGATAAAAATGCTTAAAATTTAACTTTCATTTGTTACCATCTTCAATTTCAATCCTTTCGCGACCTGAATTAAACAGAATATAAACATTTATATCAAAATACCACAAATGTACTGACATCAGGGCTCCGGTACCTAGAATTAAAGTACTCATCAATGAACCGCAAAAGAAGAATTTAGTGTTAAGTGCATTGTATTTGTCACAAATCTATTGAGCTAACAGAAACAAAGAAAAGTAAGTCAACAGAGAAAAGTAAAACGGCCAAGAAGACACAAGCATAATACATATTGACAGAACCTATTGTTCAAGGAAATAAATATTGTATATGTTTCTAAATAGCAGTAGAACAAAATTTAGAAAAATATGGAAACTTTTCATTCTTTTAACAGTGTCCGATAAAGGATATTCTCATTTGGTTTGGTGGAGTTTACTGGCGCAAAAACCATTTTTGATTATGCTGCGCCAAACATATGGTCTTATAAAATCTTAGTATAGGAATTCAGTTGAAGGAGTCTGGCATACGTTATGACGTGTCAATTTGTAATGTCATTTTGCAAGGAGAAAATAACATTAAAAACATGGTAAAAAATCAGATCAAAAAGTAAAAACCAATCATTTTTTAAAAGATAAAAAGGTGTGGATGAGGATCTTTGTAAAGGATGTCCTTAAGAGTGATACAGGATGATTGGAAACAGCAGATGCGGTGATGATTAAAGTGGAAATCCTCATTTGGAAATTAATTTACTCAGCTACTGTGATCGATAGGAAAATGAAACCATTGGTCTGTACATTTTTAAAGCCGTAAAAATCTGATCAGGTCAGGTGTCCCCCACGCACCATTTTGCGTAACAATAATTGACAGCTTGTGATTCTTTTTCGTTCGCTGTTCCTGTAATAACAGTCACTTTTTTTAAAGGCATATTACACTTCCTGTGTGAGATTCTGGTGTTTCACAACTTTTTGTTTTTAATTTATAAAAAAAATCAAATAATTTCATAAAACTAAATTCTAAGTAACAAGTACAAATATAGCAGAGGATAACTGGTTTTCTAGTTCACATCTCGGCAATAAACTTTTCAAGGAGAAAAAAACTAACTTATGTCCATACAATTCGTATAAAAAGAAGTATAGAGAAAAGTAAAATGGCCAAGACGAGGAAAACATAATATGCATTGACAGAAATTATTCCTCAAGGAAATAAATATTGTATATATTTCTGAATAGCAGTAGAACAAAATTTAGAGAAATATGGAAATTTGTCATTCTTTTAATTTGATATTTGTACAGTGTCCGACAAAGGATATCCATCCCATCCGCCGCTAAGCTTGTATAATATTCTGCTAAAAATAAAAGCTTCACAATATTATCTATAATTGGCTTTTCATCTTCTATTGGCGAAGTGACAGATGACAACAAAAAAAATCTTTGAAATTGTTGCATTTTATATCATGAGAAAAGGATGAAAAGGATGAGTTGATGTTCCAGATCAACTATGCCGGAAAGATGATGTCTCAAGAAATGCTCATCATTGGATTACTGTTCTAATCTACAATTTTTAAGCATCTCTACCAATAACGCTTTTGCAATTTTCAAACACAGTATCATCAATAAAGACTTAAACTGATTTGATGTCATCGAAAATTTTAGTTCGAAACTTACTATGCCAGAAATATAACTCCCAATGCCCACTATCCAGTGGAATTGAGAAGGACAAATCTTATCTGATATTATTAGACGTTACAGGATCTGAAACAACAAAGTCAATCGGTAATAAAACATACAAATGCAAATACTGTTGAAGAAATAGGGACGTAAATACTCAAAAATATTTTTTTAAAAAAAATGCTGTAACTAGTCCATTGTTGTGCATTTACAAAAAGTATGTGCAAAATGCATTGATTTTTTAGAGTATTTTTGTTATCTATATAAAAATATTAATTTAAAATATGCTTGCTCTGTTGTCACATTCTATAGAAAATTTTTCTTTAATTTAGAATTGTTATATTTTTTCTCAGAAAAAATATATGTAGGAAACAAAGGAAGGTAAGGAAGACATATGTCCCGCAGCGCCTATTGGAGGACTAACCTTTTCCTGGTGGACGTATACCGTATACGGACCGGCACGAATGCCGTGTCATTAAGCGATTATGATTTCACTCCTACCTCGGGGAAATTATCGGTATGAGGCTTTAATCATCCTGCAGAGAGCTTTACTAACTTTTTTTTATCATCTCCTGTGTGAAGGCTAGGTTTATTGTTACTGATGAGGGAAGGAAAGAATGCATTTATCCAATAGGCGGTGGAAAGGCTTTAAAAGATTATTTTAGGTTTCCATCAATCTTTAATCTAAAGGAAAATATCGGCTGTGAAAAGCAAGTTATAGACCTCTCAAGAGGACTCAGTTTCACCCCGTGGTCATTAATAACGTAACAGTGACTCAAGAGCAGTGATCCTAGTTTCACCACTTATAATGAATGGGCATCAATAACCCTTGACCTTAGCCTGTTGCACTATTCTTAATGGTCTTAGTTAAAGGCCATAATCTCGCTACGCGTAAAGTGTATATTTCAACTCTAGGCTTTTTAAAATGATTCTAATCCCAAATTTAACTTGCAGAGTTGACGATTTGCTAATGAACATTAAAGGATGACTTATGCAAGTTCCTTGTGTTAATCCATGTATAATATTTGATGAATATATTCAATGATTCTATAATTAAATTGGAAATAAAGAATAAATTATTTGTTTGGGAAAATGTGCAAGTAATTTAAGAGAGAAAGAATTATGTGAAAACGCAACGAAAGGGTTTTTGTAATTTTTTGCAATCGTTCTCTATTAAAACAATTATAATCTATAAATGTGAAACAATGTGTAATTTGGTCATTAATAAATTTAAAACATACTCTAATGTGTATGTAGTCAAATTAGTTAAAGTATATCGACAGATTTCTATATTCTTTCATATTTAATAGCTTCTGGTACCTCATTAAAGACAGAAATGAAGTTAAAATAGCAAGCACAAATCGTATCGAAAAGAATAAATGAAGCCAGAGAAAAACAAAACGCAAAATTTAAAGCTAAAATCTTGTTATAAGATGAAGATAAACGAAATAGGATTAAAGCTTTTAAAATAATTATTTAAATTAAATCAGAAAGAATGACAAAAATGTAAAACAAACTCTTTTGCTTTTGAAATTTATGCAACCTCATGGATGCATAATCAACTTAATGTTAATTTAAATACTGTTTCAAGTCTTTTTCTGATTTTTGGACCATTTCCAAGAAAGTGATTCCCACCTGGGTTATTTATATAAGGTTTAATTAGAGTAATTTTTATTGAATAAATTATCCATTGGTTTTTAGGAAATTATTTAGAAGAAAAAAGAAAATATAAAATAATAATATCTTATCGCGACGTGATATTTTTTCATCTTGTTTTAATATAATCCATATAAAAAGGATGTGAGATGACAAAGAAATTCAGTAGAATTTTTTATTTCAGAAACATTGCAAATATGTAACAATGATAATATTTTTAAATAGTAATTTTCCTAGCAGTCACGAAAGTAATTAAGATAAACTAAAAAATAGGACTGTTTTTTTCCGCATTTCAATTATCAGTTCGTCTTTATAAAATATAATATAAAATGTGTTATATTTCTATTTATATTATATGAAACGAATTCTTTATTAATGGAAAATAGTAAAACAATTACACACAGAGATGATTAAACACAGCTAGTCTCTTATGCTAATATACTGTTTTAATGATAAAAGAAATCAGAAGTACGATTTATTTTGAAAATTCAATTAATTTAAAGAAAGGTTTGTTATAAGAAGTTTTAGTAGACAAATATATTACATAAATTTTGTTTTGGTTTTTTTTAATAGAAAAAAATTCAGCTTAGTTAGGAAAAACACAATATACACACTTGCAAAAAACTACAAAAAGCTCTAACTAAAATATCTGATACCATAATTTAAATCAGCTCATGTATTTTACTTGTAACATGAAATTACCGTGAAAACATTTATAGATTTAATATAGATAACTTTTTTGTTAAGAATTCTGCTAAATTTACACGTCATTATCTCTAATTTCTATCTTTATACAAATTGATGATATATTGCGTACAAAATTTCAGAATTCTAGCACTACAGGAAAAGAATGAATAATCGATTACAAAATTTCATTTATAAAACATGAAATAAATCAAATTAAATAAGAAGGGTAAAAATCATACTATATTAAACAAACACGCTGTAGTCGTTAAAATCAAAGTGTGCAAACTGAATTGTAAATTGTATGAAAACAATCCTTTGCTCTTTAATTCTACGATTTTCCATAGAGACAAGTGTGTTTAGAATGAAACGCCATCGATTCATCTTACATTTAAATAAGCAGCTAAAAGATTTGTTTTAAATTTCTGCAAAATCTTTTACAGTAACACTTCTCTAAGTGGTACCTATGAATAGTGTCACCCCTCTCAAGGTCCATTTCTGTTTGTCACGGAGTTTCGGTCCATAGACATAATATTAAAATGACCCTTAGAAACGGTCACTCGAATCCCTCTGAGAGGCCGGGTGGGTCATCCGTTTAACTTTAGTGAAATTCATTCCTTACGTCTCTCTGACTTTGCAACGTTTATGAAGAGAAAATGGATGAAAGAAAGATCAGGAAATCCATACACTGAAAGACAATACCAGTAATGAGATCTAAATAAATGAATGCTTTCAAATGTGTAGATAAATGTGAACTTCGGTTTCTACCGGGGGGTGGGACTTTCAAAAGCTCATTTTTGCCTCTCAGATGATTCCGACTTGGACAAAGGAACTTCTGATAAGGGTTGCGGCCAACAGCAAATGAATCTTCCGGCTCGACAGACTTTATGAAAAATAGATGATATTATTACCCATTCTTCAACAACTACTGATGAAAAGATCAAGGATTTATTTGTCCAATTAAAAAAACAAAATTGAAAACAGTTACCTCCAAAAAAGGCGAAAGATCCAAGCAAACACACAGTAACTACTTTCAAAAATGAATAAGTAAAAATAAAATTTAATATTTTCTAATAAAGTACTTTTTCCTTTAGAGTATCTTTAAAATTTTATTTATGAGAAATTATAAATTAGACTTGTATCAAACGAGCCTGCGCAAGAGGAACACCGCCCCCTGGTGGTAAGTCGAAAACATTTAAAGATTCAATTAGAACTGTGAAGGGACGAGGTGAACGACTACAAAAAGCCCAAATCCTAAACCCCTTTCTAATACTTAGAAATTAATATAAACATGTATCATTCGTGTGTTAATGTTTGTGTTAAATGCTTACAAAAGAGTGTGTAAAGAAGTTAGAGTGTCGAGAGAGAATGTGTCGAAAAGAGTTACCAGTGTAGTTTTGGCTGCCAACGGGAGGCCAAGCATTTCGATCCACTACTAGAGGCTTGTTTAAATAAAAAACAAAACCACAAAGCATCTGGTGCGCGCATAAGCCGCAGCTTCCAAGAGTACAATTATGAAAAAACAAAGGATAACTAACAAACTGAAAAACCCAATAGACAAAGTTAAAACAACAATTTTAATCTAAAAAATGAAAGGAATCCGCCAGAGGACATTCTTAAGGTAAACCCTCTGCTGGGATTCTAAATCTTACAAAAAA